>APFE030868688.1:3846-31480 GCA_000404065.3 Pinus taeda | reverse complement strand
ACGTGGATGATTGAACAAATGGCACAGGAACCTCGAGCACCTTGATACCTAAGTACCCATGTGGCTCTTTTGGCAAAATGGCACGTGGAACCTTGAGAACAACAAAAAGGCTGCGGAATCTCCAGATGGCTGCGGAATCATCAGATAGCTGCGGAATCGGCAGAGAGCTGCGGAATGCCTGTAAATATGTCAAAATCTAAACAAAACAGTCACACATTAGCAAAGCTCACTTGATCATGCTTAATGACATCTAATGTAATGATCTGGGTGGTTTTACATGGAAAATGAGGCGAAAGAGATAGATAAGTGATGAAAAACAGTAGGTAATAGTGGATGATGAGGTGTAAGTTAGAGGCTCTACACCTACCTATGCGACGATGGCGACTTAGTGACGACTTGGCAAAGAGCATGTGTTGGAGGGCGAGTTGAGAGGTGTGAACGTTTTATAGCGAAGGACGTCCAGACAACTCTGGCAAGGAGTGCACATCACAAACTTATAGCGATCGACTTGTAGGCTCGTGCCTATGGGCACGCCCACACTAAGGGGCGCCTCGGTGCCAAGGAAATGTGATGCGACGACAAGGCATAGTGGGCAGGAAGCACGGCGCGACGAGTGGCTACGACAGGTGGAAGGAGCAACAACAACGTGGAATGATTGACAAACAAGCGACAAACGAGGAGGTAGTGTGAATGTTAAGGCAAGGGATGTGCCTAGGTAGAGGCGTGCTTGCCCAGCAGGGGTGCTCACCTACCCATCGATAGGTCATCCTAAGGGCGTACCTGTCCATGGAGGGGCACCCACCTACCCAGCGACAGGTTGGCCAGGGGCGTTCGACAAACTTGTTGGGTCGACTCAAGAACATGAAGGGGTGTCGATCCACTTTAATATTTCGGCTAAGGAGCATATAAACACAAGTGAGGAGTTCGACCAAGAGGCATCCAAGCAAGGCAAATCGACTAAGAAGAAGACATCATAGAGGCACTTGGGTGAAGTCTATGATATCGCAGGAAACTAAAATTCACACAAGGCAGAAAGGGATGTAGTAGTAGAGTGACGAGTAGAGTGAAGCTCACCTAATGAGCTTGCACGATCGAGTTGAATGAGTCTTTATTCTGGGTAGGAATTTCGGGGTTTCTTGTAGGTCACACTGTGTGGGCAGAGACTGCATGTTTTAGGCAGAAGTGCAAGCAAGCTGCACTAACTGGGAAAAAAGTGCAAGGTGAGCTGCACGAATTGGGCAGAAGTTGGGTGGACGAGTTGATGGTCTAACCAGACAATTGCCACACTGTTTCTATATTATAGCTGTTGTTGTAATATATTTGCGGAGTTAGTAAAATATTGGGGCGAACTTGTTTGGGAAGTATCCCCCTCCCACTATACATGGTTTTATTATTCATCTCACTTCATTGAATTTACAATATCAGATACTCTTATCTTAGAGTTTATATAAGTGTTGAATATTTAAAGAAGTAATTGAATTTTCGTTACACATTGAATAATTGAAGAGGAAACACTTGAACAAAAATTGGCTAAGTGTTAGAAGTAGGCGTAGTCCAAGTAAGAGTAATTCTAAAAGTGAAATTATGGGTGTCACAACACCCACAATGGACGGAGTCACCATAGCGTGGGGTTGTGACATCGCTCATCCCAATATGACTAAAGTTTAAGTACATAACCATGAGTTTTTTCCCATAGTCAAGTTCACTTAGCTAACTACTCCATTTGCAAAACCAAGTAGCGAGTATTGTGTGATTATGAATAATTCATTTAGAGCTCCCTTCTTATTTAGGCATCTCGGTGGTTTTTATACTGCAATGTTATGATTTTTTTTAAGGATTAATTGCATAGAGTATTTAATACTCAAATCATTCACTATTACTGATCTCTTGTGAAGGTCATTCACTTTGAATAATCTCCCATGAAAATCATTAACTAATGACCAATATGTCACGAGCTTGTATTTTATGTGTTAATATTAAACAATGCATATGGCTTAGATATAACATTGTATTCAATTACAAACTTTTAATTTTCTTTAGGATCACAATTTTAAGCAATAAAACCTAAAAATTCTTGTGTTTTATTTTTGTTTTTTCTTGTACAATACTTCATCATGCATCTTTCCTTAATTGTCTTAGTTTCACTCATATTCAATATATACACAAAAGATACATTGTGTTTGTCTAAACCTTAGGTGCTTATATTTCAATTTTCTCTTAGCCATATAAATTGTTGTTATTTTCTATTTAGATAACACATTATGAATGAAGTTACTGATCAAATGAGAATTATTACCTTAAAAAGAGAACTCTAACAAAAAACCCCAAAAAAACATGAAAAACAACTTTAAAACGAAAAGTGTTGATGTTGGAATAATTTTTTTCTTTTCTTTTTTCGAGGAAAATTTTCAACATCTTTTAAAAGTGGGAGTAAAAACCATTTTTTTGTGTGCAAAAGACACCTTGAAAATGATGAGTGTTGAAGCTGGAATAACGGTTTTTTTTTTGTAATTTATTTATTTAATTTTATTTGCGCAAAAGACACCTTGAAAATGATGAGTGTTGACGCTGGAATAATGGTTTTTTTTTGTAGTTTATTTATTTAATTTTATTTGCGGGGTAAATTGTCAACATTTTTTAGTAATGACATTAAAGATAAAATGTCACGACTCTGAAAAACCTTAAAATTCCTACCATAGGCATGACATTAAAGATAAAATATCACATCTCCTTAGAATTTTAACAATTTTTAGGCATAGTATTAAAGATAAAATATTATGTCTTTGAAAAGCCTTAAACATCTAAGATGACATTTCAACCATGGTATTAAAATTATTTAAAAAAATTATTACCATTTAATTTATTTTTGTTTTAAGTATACATATTAATAACAATTTTTTAAATATAATGTCTTTTTCATATAATGTATTGAAGACACTAGATATGAAATACTTCAGTTATGATGAATGAATAACTTTACAAAACAAATGAATTTATATGTGATTTTGGAGTTTTTGATACTCTCTCCATTAAAACATTTGTTTTTTTGGAAATTTGTGTAAATATTTTATTTTTAAATAATTTTAAGATTTTGAAATTTACAAATTAGTTTTTTAAAAACTATATTTCATTATTGAGAAATATAATATATATATATATTATTATTTTCATAATAATAATAATAATTTAAATAGTAAAATTTATATTTCTTTTGAATTTAATAAATTGAAACTAATAGACATATTAAAGATTATGCAAAAAAATGGTCCTTTCCAGAATCCTATCGACCACAAACGAAGTACATCATAACAAAAAATTGTTTTCCAAAATTATAACTTCCACATATTTTTTATTTTGAAATATATAATGAAATGAAATGATATTTTAATGCCTACGAGACTAAAAATAGTCTATGAGACCATTTGCAATTCAATCATTTTCCGATTCAAATTGATGATGAGCTTGCCCAACCTTCCAACAATACCCTCAAGTAAAAAGACAATGCAAAGAAACTGATGCTAACATGTTCTCATAACTTTTTATGTATTTGAATGCATCACATTCCAAGATGAAATGTTTTTCCAATTCTACAACCATAGACGTGCAAAATGTACACACCTGTTCTCCCTGTTAGCTCCACTACATGATTGTTGATATTTGAAGACTCAGAAGCAAGCTCGGTGCTCGTTTCTTGCTCAAAGGAAGCCTATGACTAGTCATCTTGCCTCCCCTTCCACTCCACTCATCCTCCTCTCATCCCCATTTCACAGGCTTATTGTAAAAAGCCATATAAAAAAGCATTTTGCTCTTAAGCCCGAGCGCAAAGCCTAAACCCTCATACAACCATCTTCCCGCGATCGTGCGACTTCATAACCATTTCGCTCATAGTCGCAGTCGTTGATCGCCGCACCTCGATCTAACGGTCCTCGCCGCATTCAATGAACAACCTACCCGTTTGTATCCACACCGGCCAATCATCTCCACCGCAATCGGACGACAGTCGAACCCCTCGCTCCTTCAAACCGCCCAAACGATAACTTGCGATCAAAAGTGGTTTCGCCCGCTCCCCGCCGCCACGCGTCATGCGTTGAATGGGATCGCAAAACGTTGTACGATTACCGCCTAACCCCCAACGGCGGTGCGGGCAATACCGCTTACCGCTCGTCCTCTATCCCCGCTCATTAAACTCCGCACATCTCCTCCGCTCGATCACCATTGGATTTGTCCACCCGAGATCCAACGACGCACGGTTGTTTTGCTCCTGATACCTCTCGCTGTGAGATCTCCACCGTCTATTCGTTTGATCCAACGACTGATATCCATCCTCCGTCTTGCTCATATGTCTGCCATGCAGTCCTCTCGCCCTGATCATCCCGTGCGCCCGAAGGACGAAGACGACCGTTTATTAGTGCCTGGTGCATTTCCTCTTCAACCACCACATTCAACTCACTGTGTACCCGAGGAGGAAAAAGATGAACCTTGAGCAGATAAATACATTTAGCAGTTATGGAATTTTACCCTTTATGACACTCCAGCCACCTCAAAGGACAACATAGCACTTGAGAAGATCAGATTTATTCATTAAAGTAGGCAAATTGCACTCAGAAGCTCTACCAAGCAGTTAAAGTGGTTGATGGTCAATTATGACCCCTCCATACTTAGAATGGCCGAGCGCCTTTGTATTCAAACTCTATATATACCCAGAAACAAGATGTAATCAGGGTTGATGGTTGTTGTTTTGATGTAAGGTTAAACTTCTGGAGACTCTAACTGCTTTGATACTTGCAGCGTCTCGTTTTCATTTTCAACTAATACAAGCTTCTTTTGTTGTTAATTGCTCACTTTCTATTCCTATTCTGTTCTAGGCTGTGCCTGTTATGCAATTTTCCTGAACTCTTGATGGTTAGCATTAGAGGAGCTATCATCCTACCTCTGTGTTAGAACCTTGTATGTATCAGTGAATGTGTTATTCAGGTTTCTTTTCACTTAATCCTAGAGAGCTGTCATTCTGTCTGTGCATTAGGGAATTAGATTTGCAGACTTTTTTACTGGTTGCAGCTGGCCATCACAAGGTCTTGTGCATTTGCTGGTGTGGTCAATATTTTCCATATTCACCCAATCCTTAAATTGTGAGTAATTGGTGGTCTAAAGCTTTGTAGTCTGGGGGTGTTCACACATGTTTGGAGTCAAGCAAAGTAGGAGTGGTTATCTGGCTTGAACAAGCATCATTCCTTCCATTTATCCATCTGCAACATTAAGTTGAATTAGTAATGTCCCGAGCATCTCTGAGCTACAACTTAGGAGAGTTTCTTGGGGAGATAACATTAATTGGCGCCGTTGCCAGGGAGAGGAGATTGAAGCTCAACTTCCCTGGGAGAACGACACAGTTCCAACTTTGATGATAGACAAAGTTTGGACACATTTCTGGTTGTAATCATCTATCTGGCGACTCTACTGGAGAACCAACCTAGTGGCGACTCCACGTTTCAGTTCTGACTCAGTTTGTGAGGCAGACTCGAAGAAATCCTCAGAAATCACCAGCTGATCCAGTGCCTGACCCTGAGAAGATTGTTAAGCAGAAAAAAACATCACAGAAAGCACGAATCTGTCTTTTAAGCTAACTTTCCAAGTCACCAACAATATAGCAGAGTACTAGGCTTTGATATTGGGTTTTAACGCAGCAAAATACAAAGGAATCAAGAACATAAACGTGTTTGGAGATACTGATCTTATCATTTAGTAAGTAAACATAACATTTCAAGCAAAGCACCCAAGGTTGAAAGCATATAGAAATGAGGTATGGAGACTTAAAGATTCTTTCGACAGTTTTTGTATCTCATATATCCCTAGTGTTAGAAATCAGCTTGCTGATTCCCTTGCTGTGCCTCCCAGACTAGTTTATGAAGTTCAAATGAAAATAGACCATCCTTGCCTGATAATGTTCAGCATTGGAAGGTTTTTGAAGATGATGATGAAGTGAATAGATTTCTGCAAGTCATTGATGAGTTCTCTAAAATGCAAATTGACTAAGAGAATGAAGCCTTGGAACAAAATCCCCAATCCCAACTTAGAAACAAAATTGGTAAAGATAGCATCGTCCAACTGCCCAGCAATCATATACCTAAGGGTCTAGTTCCTTTAAAAAAACCGTTCGATCAGAACGATGTGCCTTATAAGGCTGCCCAAAAAGAAGACTAATCTACAGTCTGTAAGCATAATATATCGAATCCAGATCATCTAAAATATATAAATTTGTCTACCCATTTGTCTGCTGCCCAAAGTGATGAATACTACAATTTAATGAAGCAATTTGCTGATGTCTTTGCCTGGGAATATAGTGACCTGAAAACATATGACAAAAAGATCATTCAGCATAAAATTCCTTTAGAGAAAGACACCATCCCTTTCAAGCAGAAGGTAAAACCAATAAACCCTTTGCTCCTTCCCCTGATTGAAAAGGAAATCAAGAAATTATTGGCTGCCAAAATCATAGTCCCTCTCAGATATTCAAAGTGGGTCACCAACCTCGTGGTGGTGAGGAAGAAAAGTGGAGAGATTAGACTCTGTGTCAATTTTAGAAACTTAAAAAAATGCTCTAAAAAAGACAATTATCCTCTGCCCAAGATGGAGCATTTGCTGCAAAAGGTCTCAGGAGCTAAAGTGATGTATTTGTTGGACGAATTTTTAGGGTATAATCAGGTTGTTGTACATCCAGATGACCAAGAGAACACTGCATTCACCACTCCTTGGGGCACTTTTATGTATTCAATGATGCCTTTTGGACTAATGAATGTTGGAGCTACCTTTCAGAGAGCTATGGATATAACATTTGTGGGAGAGAAGGATAAGTTTGTCCTTATCTACCTTGATGATATAACAGTATATTCCAGCAGTCATCAAAATCATTTGCAACATTTGAAGAAAGTGTTCTTGAAGTGTAAGAGGTTTGGGATTTTAGTCAATCCTAAAAAGTCACAGTTTGCTTTAGAAGAAGGCAAGCTGTTAGGACATGTTGTTTCTGCTGCAGGTGTCCGGATTGATCCAGAAAGAGTAAAAGCAATACAGACCTTGTCTGTCCCAAGATCAAAGAAAGATATCCAGTCTTTTCTGGGAAAAATAAATTTCGTAAGGAGGTTCATTCCATGTTGAAAAAGGGGTCTGAAATCAAATGGACTGATGCAGCAAGAAGATCCTTTGAGTCCATTAAGAAATCTATTATGGAAGCTCCCACTTTAAGCAGTCTAGATTACAACAAGGAGTTCCATATATTTTCTTTTGCCTTAGATGAAACACTTGCAATAGTTTTAATGCAAGCAGATGAAGAGGGCTTAGAGCATCCAGTGGCATTTTTAGCGAAACCTTAATAGATTTTGAGCTGAGGTATGATATCATCGAAAAATAGGCAGATGCTCTTATAAAGCCTTTGAAAGCATTCAAAATTTACATTCTGCATTCCAAGATAATTGCATATGTACCCTCTGCTTCAATAAAAGATGTCCTAACACAGCCTGATGCTGATGGAAGAAGGGCTAAATGGATTGCAATGCTAATTGAGTTTAACATAGAATTGAAGCCCACCAAGCTTTTCAGAGTTCAGGGTCTTGCCAGATTAATGGCTGAGGAAAATTGCAGAATGCTGGACATGGATTTTATAAGCATGATTTCAGAAAATGGTCAGGCAGTAGAAGAAACAACCAAACCAGGGAAAAATCATCCATTAGTAGAGAATATAGCTTCTTGTAATTGGTACTCTGCAACAGTTCAGTTTTTGCTGAAGCTAGAAGTTTTGTATTAGTCCAAGCAAAGCCAACTATTAAGCTTAGGGCAGCTAAATATTGCATCCATGAAAATTTGCTTTACTGGAGGGACTCATCTGGGTTGCTTTTAAGATGTTTGGACAAAGAACAATCAATGGAGGTTATTCAGCAGTTTCACTCTAGCATGTGTGGAGGACATCATTATTGGAAAACTACAGCCCATAAGATCCTTAGAGCTGGATACTATTGGCCCACCTTATTTTATAATGTATTTTTATTTGTTAAATCTTGTGACATGTGCCAAAGATTTGAAGGGAAGTAGCAATTGAAGTCCCTGCCCTTAAAGCCTATACATGCTAGTGGCCCTTTTCAACAACGGGGCTTGGATTTCATTGGAGAAATCAATCCACATTCTAGTGGCCAACACAGATGGATCTTAGTAGCCACTGATTATTTCACTAAGTGGATTGAGGCCAGCCCTACCAGAAAGGCTGATCATCATGTGGTCATAAAGTTTTTGACAGAGAATATTTTCACCAAATTTGGTTGTCCACATAAATTAGTCACAAGTAATGCAACAGCCTTCAGAGCAAAAGAATTGATGGACATGCGCAATTCAATGGGCATTAAACTGGTTCATTCCACCTCATATTACCTTCAAGGAAATGGTCTAGCAGAATCTTCCAACAAGAGTCTGATAAGGATAATTAAAAAGCTGTTGGAAGACAACAAAAAGAATTGGGATTCTAAGCTCAAATATGCATTGTGGGCTGACAGAGTGACCATTAAGAAATCCACAGAGAATTCTCCATTCAAGCTGGTATATGGCATTGAGGCTGTATTCCCAATTCAATTAACTCTCCTCGTGGCAAAGTTCCTACAAGAAGAGCAGAATGAGGAAGAGGACATGGCAAAAAAGATCACTAATTTAGTAGAGGTTCATCAAATCAGGGAACAATTAGTTGAAAAGTCTGCAACACATCAGAAAAAGACCAAGGAAGCTTTTGACAAGAGGACAATAACAGACAATTTTAAGGTTGGGGACTTGGTTCTTAAGTGGGATGCACTGAAAGAGAAGAAAGACAACCATGGGAATTTTGATGCTTTCTAGATAGGGCCTTTTATCATTTCTCAGATCCAAGAGAACAATACCTTCATACTGCAAAGTATGGAAGGGGAGACAATTTTTGATGGCCCAGTTAATGGGCGTTTCCTGAAAATTTATGTTGTCAAAGGCCTTTTGGCCTTAAAATTGTAAATATGTTGTTTTATCTGTTTTAGTATAGGCTCAGTTAGACTCCATTCCCATTGGAACACTAGGAAATTTTTCTAATTGGTTTTCACAGGAAAGGCATTGATCTGCAAGTTCTTGAGACCTTGCAGGGAGGATCACATCCCTAGAAGGAGCCAGTGTTAGCTCCGCTACATGATTATTGATATTCGAAGACTCAGAAGCAAGCTCGGTCCTCGTTTCTCGCTCAAAGGAAGCCTATGACTGGTCATCCTGCCTCCGCTTTCACTCCACTCATACTCCTCTCATCCCCATTTCACGGGCTTATTGTTAAAAACCATATAAAAAAGCATTTTTTCTATTAAGCCCGAGCACAAAGCCTGAATCCTCATACAATCGTCTTCTCGCGAGTGCGCGCCTTCATAACCCTTTCGCCTGTAGTCGCAGCCGTTGATCGCCACACCTTGATCTAACGGTCCCTGCCGCATTCAATGAACAACCTGCCTGTTTGTATCCACACTGTCTGATCATCTCCACCGCAATCGGACGACAGTCGCACCCCCTGCACCTTCAAACTGCCCAGATGATAACTCGCGATCAAAAGTGGTTTCACCCGCTCCCTGCCGCCACGCGTCATGCGTTGAATGGGATCGCACAACATTGTATGATTACCGCCTAACCCCCAACGGCGGTGCGGACAATATCGCTTACCGCCTGTCCTCCGTCCCTACTCATTAAACTCTGCACATCTCCTCCGCTCGATCATCGTTGGATCTGTCCACCCGAGATCCAACGGCTCACGGTTGTTTTGCTCCCGATACCTCCCGTCGAGAGATCTCCACCGTCTATTCGTTTGATCCAACGGCTGATATCCATCCTCTGTCTTACTCATATGTTCGCCATGCAGTCCTCTCGCCCTGATCATCCCGTGCGCTTGAAGGACGAAGACAACCGTCTATCAGTGCCTGGTGCATTTCCTCTTCAACCACTGCATTCAACTCATTGTGTACCCGAGGAGGAAAAAGATGAACCTCGAGCAGATAAATACATTTAGCAATTATGAAATTTTACCCTTTATGACACTCCAGCCACCTCAAAGGACAACAGAGCACTTGAGAAGATCAGATTTATTCATTAAAGCTGGCAAATTGCACTCAGAAGCTCTGTCGAGTAGTTAAAGCGGTTGGTGGTCAATTATGACCCCTCCATGCTTAGAATGGCCGAGCGCCTTTGTATTCAAACTCTATATATACCCAGAAACAAGATGTAATCAGGGTTGATGGTTGTTGTTTTGATGTAAGGTTCAACTTCTAGAGGCTGTAACTGCTTTGATACTTGCAGCATCTCGTCTTCATTTTCAGCTAATACAAGCTTCTTTTGCTGTTAATTTCTCATTTTCCATTGCTATTCTGTTCTAGGCTATGGCTGTTATGTAGTTTTCTTGAACTCTTGATGTTTAGCATTAGAGGAGCTGTCATCCTACCTCTGTGTTAGAACCTTGTATGTATCAGTGAATGTGTTATTCAAGTTTCTTTTCACTTAATGCCAGAGAGCTGTCATCTTGTCTGTGCATTAGGGAATTAGATTTGCAGACTTCTTTACTGGTTGCAGCTGGCCATCACAAGGTCTTGTGCATCTGTTGGTGTGGTCAGTATTCTCCATATTCACCCAATCCTTAAACTGGTGAGTAATTGGTGGTCTAAAGCCTTGTAGTCTGGCGGGTGTTCACGCATGTCTGGAGTCAAGCAAAGTAGGAGTGGTTATCTGGCTTGAACAAGCATCATTCCTTCCATTCATCCATCTGCAACATTAAGTTGAATTAGTAATGTCCCGAGCATCTCCGAGCTACAACCTAGGAGAGTTTCTTGGGGAGATAACACTTCTCGAGCTTCTTTAGGTCTTTTCCACCATTGTGTTTCACACCGAAGTTGATGTGAATTGGTCCATTCAAATATATTAGGATATGAAAACATTGTAAAAATAAAAGAGAAACAAAAAAACACAAAAATTTAAGAAAATAATAAGAAGTAAATAAAAATATATATTAGAACATAGAAAAATTAAAAAAACAATGGACCAAAAATACATAAGGACCAAAATCAAACATAAAAAATCTGAAAAAAACAAAATTTAAGAATAAAAAGAAAAAGAAAAAAATACAAAAAAAAGGCAAAATTAATTAAAAAAAAAAACATATTTAAGAAACAAATTTAAAATTTGACAAAAAAAAAAAGCATAAAGTTAAATTACTATGAATAAATTAACCCAAAAAACTAAAAAAAAACATTAAAATAAAATTAAAAAACAACAAATACAAATCATTAAAAAAAAAAAACAAAAAAAAAACTTTAAAATAAATAATAAAGAAAAAAAACTTTTAAAAATAATGAAACCTGTAAATTGTAAAAAAAGTTTAAAAAAATTTGAAAAATAATAAAAAAATCGTTAAAAAAAATAAATTGAAATAAAACAATAAAACACATGACCAAAAAAATCAAAATATAAAACTTTAAAGGAAAAAAGAAGAAAAGCCATAAAGATGTAAAGAAAACAAAATTAAACCTTTTAAAAATATTTTTTTAAAGGAAAATAAAAAATAAACAAAAAAATAAAAAAATAAAAAAAAAGAGAAAAAAAAACCTACAATTTAAAGAAAAAGAAAAATATAAATAAAAAACATCAAAAAATAAATTTTTTTTAAAATAATAAAAAAAACCGCATAATAAAAAAAAAGTCATTATATTTTTTTTTTAATCACAAAAAAATAAAATAAAAAATAGACCTCCGCCTAAGTGGTCGCGGGGGCTGGGTCATGGGCGGGCGCGGAGTTGCGCTCAGTGCCCTACCTACTAGGCCGAGCCCCCGTGGTCACTTGGGCGTGATGTCTGTTTATATATATATATATATTATTGCTAGTTTTGTTTATTTCCACTATGAGTAATACTCATATTTCTAAAGTCCCCTCTAGCAAAGGGAGACCAAGTAAAATTACTTTAGAGTCTTTAAGAGTACATTGAATCTTTAGAAAGACGAAGAGAAGAAAGAGAAAACCATTTTAAAATTAGAATTAATTACAATGCTTGACAATAACTACATATCGTTATAAAATAAAATACTCTCTCTCAAGATTGAACTCCAAGGAACGAAAGGTAGAATTCAAGAAATCGAACGTAGCAAACGAGCAATGGTTAAAGAAAATGACACTTTGAAAAATGATATTAAAAATTTAAAAGAACTACTACATCATAACTCAACCCTAAATAACACAAAGAATAAATTAGATATTAAACCCATAAAAGAAGAAATTAATGAACTAATTGTACTCAACCATGAGCGCCACAAAAGAGCCTTACACCTTATAATTGCTGGTTTAGAAGAACAAAATAATGAAGACATATTAGAATTAGTTAAAGAACAATTAAAGATTAAATCTCAAATTCAAACAACTTATCTCATCTAAGCAATAAGGTTAAGAAAGATTCTTGAGCATAAACATAGACTAATCTGTGTCAGGGTCAGTTTTAATGACCATAAATTAGATATACTTAGAAAATCCCCAAGCCTAAAAGGAACGAGAATCTTTATAAATGAAGATCTCATTCCAGAAGACCAAGCTGAACTTGGAAAATAAGTACAAAAGGTCAAGGAGGCAAGAAAAGAAGGGAAATGGGCAATCATTAGGAATATAAAAGCTATTATTAGAGATAGAGTCCCAAACACAAGTGATAAATAGGGAATAACATCACCCTGGATCCACTTATGGAATTGTCGTGGTTTTTCATGGTGTAAAGGTCACATGTTAAGTTGGATCTCGAGTGATATTGATCTTATTCTTTTAGTTGAAACTTGGGAGCATGACAAATCTAGGGTCTCTCACCTTGACGCGTTCACTCTTTGGTCTACCTGGAATAAGAAATCCTTCAGGAGAAGTTTTGGTGGTATAACCTATTATATTAGGAACATCGTTTCCTATCACATCTGACTTCATAAAATTGATCCCTTCAATCAATATATTTGGATCGAGACCTCTGATTCTACAACCAATAGGATCTTTCTTGCTATATGTTATTTTGCCCCTATCAACTCTACATCCTATAAGAAAAACAACGTGGATAAGGATTGTCCTTTCAATACCTTAGAAAAAGACATGTACAACCTAAAGAATGAAGGTAATATCCTTTTGCTTGGGGATTTTAATGCTTGAATTGCTACTAACCAAGCTATTATGTTAAGTAACAAATCTAAGACCGACCCCTTGTGGCCTGATGAGGATGGTAACTTAGCTAATAGATTTAAGAGAAAACCTGAAGACATAATTGAGAAATTATTCGGCACCGACCTCCTCAAACTTTGTAGTTCCCAGGACCTAGTTATTTGTAATGGTATTAATAAATGACCTCTCTCTTATCAAATGAACTGTTTCCATGGGTTGGGTAGAAGTTTCGTGGATTATGCAATTTTTGACATCCATGTCTTCAACCATCTTACAATCTTTGAGCTTCTTAATGAGTATGATCCTGACTCAGACCACAAACCTTTGTCTTTATTCCTCAATCTTGCTATGCATACCACCCACATGCAGGGGAACAATGAAAGCAAAAGTCACATCCACTTCAATAGAAGTAATGTCGACATTTTCTTAAGGGATTTGGAAAGGGATTTAGGCTCCCTGACTTATAATAACATTATTGATCAATCTATAACCATTTTACTACTACCCTTTCCACTACACCACTAATGAAAGCATTAAGCTCCAGAATGTCAGTATATACAAAGCTCCTTTGTCAAAGACTCCACCCATTTCATCAATGAGATCAAAGATCTAAACCTAGATGCCAATGACATATTAGTTAGTTTTGATGTTAAATCTCTCTACACCAACATTCCCATAGACAAAGCCATGGAAGTGATCCATAAAAGCGTGAACTCTGACATAGCCAAATTAATTGAGGTCTGTCTCAAATCCACCTTCTTTAGTTTTAGAGATGAAATTTATGAATAGACGTGCGGTGTAGCCATGGGATCCCCTCTATCTCCTATCATTACAAATCTCTTTATGGAGGATTTTAAAAATAATGTCATCAAATTTTCCCCATTAAAACCCAAACTATGGAAAAGGTTTTTTGATGACACTTTCATCATCTGGCCTCATGGAAAAGAAAAATTAAAGGATTTCCTACAACACCTAAACAGTCTATCCAATTCCATCAAATTTATCATGGAAATAGAGGAGAATGACAACCTTCCTTTTCTTGACATCTTAATAAAAAAGAACAAAGATGGCTCCATATCACACCAAGTATATCGGAAGAAAACCCATACAGAAGGTTACCTACATGCCAAATCTCACCACCATCCATCCCAAAAAAGTGGTGTTCTCAACACTCTAGCAACGAGGGCCCTTCGTATTTCGGATGAAAATCACTTTGAAGATGAAAAGAAGCATCTCATGAATGTATTCACAAAGAATGGATACAAAAAACACCAAGTGATCAAAGCCTTTAAGAATGCCGAGAATCCTAAAAACAAAAAACCACTAGATGATCATTTAGGCAAAGTAAACCTCCCTTACATATTAGGCACAACAGATAAAATTGCGCACATATTAAAAAAGAACAAAATTAGAACCACTTTTAGACCCATGAGAACCATCAACAGATGCTTGAAATCGATCAAAGATCCTGTTGATCCCAAATGCCACAAAGGAGTCTACATGGTTCTGTGTTCCTGTGGAAAAACATACATTGGAGAAATTGGTTGATCTATCCATACTAGAATTCAAGAAGAAGCTGCTGATATAAGACATAACCGCTCAAAGACCTCATCTCTGGCTGAACATTCCAGTAAAACCAATCATCACATATGCATTGAAAACTCTAAAGTAGTAGCGAAAATCAATCATTATCACCATATAAAACTAAGAGAAGCCATAGAAATAGGTAGAAACCCTAACAACCTCAATCGAGACGAAGGATGAAAAATAAGTGACAATTGGATTCCTACTTTAACATCCTAAAACACCCTCTCCCAACTCAACCCTTCCCCTGTACGCTTGACCAACCTCCCCAACCTTCTCTCTCCACACCTCACACAAGTACTAAACACTTACCCTAATTTCCAATTCTTAAAATTAAAAACATTAATTTACATCTGAAACTAAAAACTATGAATCTTAGATTACTAATATCAACATTAATATTAATTAACATTAATAACTTTTAGAACTATAATTTACATCTTAATCTTAATTTACATTCTTAAAAATTTAAAACATTAATTTTACATCTTAAACTAAAAACTATGAATCTTAGATTACTAATATCAACATTAATATTAATTAACATATACCTTTTAGAACTATAATACCTAGTCATATCAACTTAGATTAGAAGAATTCTATAAGCATTACTAATATTAAAAACATTAATTTACATCTTAAACTAAAAACTATGAATTTTAGATTACTAATATCAACACTAAAAACATTAATTTACATCTTAAACTAAAAACTATGAATCTTAGATTATTAATATCAACATTAATATTAATTAACATTAATACCTTTTAGAATCATAATACCTAGTCATATCAACGTAGATTAGAAGAATTCTATAAGGATTTCTTTTTAGTGAAATAATAGAAAAATCACTAACTTTAACATTAATATCAAATAATATTAAACATATGAAAAACTATTAAAATTAAATTAAAGATTTAAAAATAAATAAAAAAATATAAAAGAAATTAAAAAATAAATTAATATAAAATACAATTAAATATAAAATATTAATTCACATTTTAACCAATAAACAAAGTGTCTTAAATTAAATAACTAAAATATTTTGCATTACTAATATTAACATTGATATTAATTATCTTATTATATCATATAATTAAATATTTTAATTTTAATTTTAATTTAAATCATTCTATTTTATTATTAGTATTTAATTAAATTAAACCCTAATATTATAAACAAGTTTGATAAGGTCGACTTCCATTCCATGTGCATCCCTTAACCCTATTTATTCAAGTCCAATGAGATCTGCCCTACATAATTATTGATCTATCCTGATGATGATGAGCCATGGTGGATGGCTCGAAATGTTGATTCAAACAATCATGGATGCGAAAACTCCGGAAGAAATCTACACACAAAAAACTGATTGCAGAAGCCTCAAAACAATAAATATACAAAGCTCTCATTAAGAGAAAGAAGAGGTCATATATTAATAAGAGACAAGAGCATCTTCTCCACCTTTCTAAAGTTGCGCCCAAAACGTTGTTAGCAGAATGCGCTTGTTCGTAAAACTAAAATAATCATTCTATCCCTTTGGAAAATTGGGATAACTATCTTAAGAAGTTGTACGACTCTCCGACACCATGGAAACCATCTTAAACACTCCTATAAAGGATGATATTTTTTCTCTGGAAGACGTTGATTCTAGGATAGATAAGCTCGCTAATGGGAAAGCCAAATATATTGAAGGTTACCAAGATGAGATATTTAAAATGGGAAAATCTATCCTCATTCCTCATCTTGACAAGCTTCTCAATTTGGCTATAAAGCATGGCTTCCCTAAGCTTTGGATGCAAAGCCTTATTGTGCCTATCTTAAAAAATGGGGACAAAAGTGTCCCCTCTAACTACATGACCATTATGATTAGCCACATGCTAGCCAAGATTTTTGAGCTCATTCTGGAAAAAACCTTAGCCTTTGGCTTGAGAACCAAGGTAAAAGAGCTAAAGGGCAAGCTGGTTTTAGGAGACATTACTCGAACATTGACCACCTTGTCACTCTTAGGATCATCATAGACGAATGTTGCAATAGTAAAACCGATCTCTTCTGCTGTTTTGCGGACTTTAGAAAAGCTTTCGATATTGTCCTTTGAGACAAGCTTTGGGAGAGGCTTGAAGAGATCATGGTTCCTCCTAAACTAAGGATTTCTGTGATCTGCCTCTACAAGACTATCATTGCCAAACTTAAGACCAACGAAGGGTGGTCTAAAGATATTAAATGTAATATCGGGGTTAAGGAAGGTTTTCCCCTTTCCCCTACCCTTTTTGGTATTTACATTGATAAACTAGAGGAGTGTCTCAAAACTGCGGGTTGCAAAGGCACCAAGCTCGTTGGTATTATCATTACTCTTCTCTTTATGTTGATGATATTGTTCTTCTTGCTAAGAGCCATGATGACCTAGAGAAGCAACTTAAGAATCTTCATGTCTATTGCTCCAAGATGGGTATGACAGTTAATACTGATAAGACTAAAGTCATGATCATTAAATCAAAAAATATCACCCATGGTAGTTTCGTCTATGATAACCATTGCCTTGAGTAGGTTTCTTCTTATAAATATTTGGGTATTAACTTTCCTCGTCAGCTCAATTGGAATTATAGCATCAAGAAAAGAATTATTGGAGGCTGGAAAACTTATTATGAGCTTGAAAATAATTGTAAGTTAGTCGATCTTTATTTTTGGAGTAAAAACATGTTTCTCTTTGAGACTCTCGTCACCCCCGTTATCTTATACAGATATGAAGTTTGGGGGTACAATATATCTAGGGAGTCATGGAGAAAGATTGAGATGATCCAAAAACAATTCATAACCTATAACCTCAAGATCAAGGGAAATACTCCCTATCTTATCCTCTTGATCGAAGGTGGCTTGTCCCCCATTGAAAGTGATACTATGTTTAGATATGTGATGTATAAGAAGAAGCTTCGCAATATGGAATCCAAGAGATTCCCAAAAGTTGCTTCTAACTTTAGTCAAAACCCCCACCTGTACTTCAAGCGCAGGTGGCATTAGGATGTTCAGTCTTGGCTCAACCTTTGGGGGATTAAGGAGGATACAATCATGGGAAGCAAGGATAGTATCAAAGATCCTATTACTTCTAGTTTTAAGGACAAGATGTGGGATGCTAAGGAGTTGGAGGGTAAAATAAAGGTAAGGCACTATAAGGAGGTGATCAACCCCACCCTTGATAACAAAAATTATCTCTCTCTGTTGACTAGCACTAAGAAGAAAACAAACATCGTTAGGATAAGAACTAAGTCTCATGAGCTTTGGAGTGAGACTAGGTGGTGGTCTACTCCCAAGATTCCTTGGAACGATAGAATTTGTCAGATTTGTGACACTAAGAAGGTGGAAGATGAAAAAAATTTCCTTTTAGATTGCCTGGCTCTTGCCCACTAATCTAATATTCACCCTATGAGTGACATCAGTTAAATATTTATTATTTAAAGGTATTACAGACTCATGTGCTGGTGTGTTTTCTGTGTTATTGAAGCAACGGATTGATCAGATTGCCAATACACAAACAATAAAAGGGAAAGACATCAGAGAAATACAGTAAGTAAACATAAAGACACAAGAATTTTGATAAGGAGTTCACCCTATTCTCCAGGGCTACGTCTCCGGTCCAACTCTCAGTGGTAGCCTTGTTTTATTGTGTCTTTAGGCATAGAATTACAATGTAGGGACTCAATGTGAGTTCTCCTGAAGCAGGTTTTTCTTGGCAGGGTGGTTCTTGGATTCTCCAAGCCACTGGAGCACACAGACTCTTCTTCTTCCTACCAGCTCTGTGACCTTCTGGTCTACAGTGGAAAAAGAAAAATGTGGTGCTTAGTCCAGACAGATTCCTCTATGGGATGGCTTGAATCTATCAAGCTCTCAGGTGCTCGATTCTGCCGCTAGTTAGCTCGACCCTCTGTCCTTTTTTGCTTTTTCTTCACTTTCTTCTTCTCTGGTTTTTATCTTTCAGTGTTTAGTCCTCCTCTCAGGTTTCGTTATGACTGACTTGAATTAACTTGTGTATTCTATCTCTGTTCATGGCTTTTAGCCATTCGAACTCATGCCCGTTCGATTCCTCTTCCACCTCTGTCGATTCACCTTCTACAGCTGCGCTTGGAGTTCCTTGTTCGTCAACAGCATGAACGCTCAGGGAGTGGCCACTTTTCCTCCTCTAAATGGCGCCATCCTGCCTCGTTGGTTCATTTCTTCAGTTACGTCGTGGATGAAGTATTTCCTCCATCTTAGTGGTGAAACGGATTCCAAATCCTTCTAAAATTTGACGTATTCCTTCATTAATTCTGCTTCCTCCATCGGGCGCGATCTCAGCCGTTCGATCTGGGGCCTCCAGATCCAACGCCATATGCACGTCCCGCGCGGTTGGCTTGCTCGACTGATAACGTGCGATCAACAGTGGTTTTCTCTCACCTCTGCTTGCCACGTGTCGATCGTTTAGTGGGATCACTCTGCTTCCATCCAAACCTCTTATCATTTGAGGGCGCCCCACTCAATACCACTGGTTTCGAGAGTGCGGCTCCCGCCTTGTATGTTTAGTGCTTTTTGCCTTTTTCTGCCCGCGGTTCTCTGGTTCACCATGCGTCCGAGTGCTCAGGCTTCCCCCATTTGGCCCTGTTTGCCCAGCGAAGAACTAATCGCACATCAAAATCCGCCTCCTTTTCCCGATTCGGGGCTCCTAGGGGCTATTTTGACCTCCTGTGCAGTCTCCATGGGCCTTGGTCAGCACATTTGATCGAGGTCCTCGTCGTTCCACGCTGGCTACCATTGCCACTGGTTCAGGGGTGTTTTTGATCACAGTTCTGAATTCTTTAGAGATTTGTCTCGACATGATACAATCATGGTTCTTTAATTAGTCTTTTATGGATCCAATTCGGATCACGACCTTCCCACTTAAAAAGATTTTGGACCTCCAAAAGTTGGTTTTATTTCAAGCATCGACTAAGTGAGGGTATTGCTTTCTCACTTGTCCAATCTAAATCCACTTTGCATTGCTCGACTTCAAACCTTTGAGTCCAATTCTGAGGTACTCAACATCTCCTCTGCGCGTCGTCCTTACCTTCCCGTCCAAGACCGTGTCTTCCTGCAATTCATTAATATATTTGGGTAGCAGGTCATCAATAGAAGGCAATTGACTCTGCTCTTCAAGATCCTCAATCATTGAAGGTTCAAACAATCTCAAGCAATCTGCATTTACGACTAAGTAGATGTGCATGTAAGCTGGTAGATCAAGGCGAAATTTTTTTTAACCAATCTTCTCAAGTATCTTAAAAGGTCCATACCTGATAGGATTTAGCTTTTTACTTTCACCTTGCATCCTGTCCTCACTGATATACAACCAAACGTGGTCTCCAACTTGAAAACTATGCTCCATCTGATGCTTGTCATGCCTAGCCTTGTACTTGGCTTGGCTCTTTTCCAGCTGTTCCTATACTGCCTGGTGGATCTCCTAGATTTGTTCAATGAACCTAGTTTCCCTGTCCACTTCATTGTGTTCGTCAACCATGGTATCTTTACCAAAGAAAAAATCCAAAGGTGACCTTGTTATGAAACCAAAACATATCCTAAAAGGCAATCTCTGTGGATAAGAGTGTTTTGCTTTGTTGTAAGCATGCTGCACATAACACAAATGTTCATCCCAAATATTAGGATGTTTGCTGCAATATCCCTTGAGTAACTGTATCATTGTCCTGTTAACTACTTCTGTCTAGCCATCGGTTTGTGGATGAAAAACTGTACTTTTCTTCAGTTGGGTGTCCATCAGTTCCCACAGACTTGACCAAAACTTCCCCACAAATCGGGTGTCTCGATCAGATACAATAGAAGTAGGCAATCCAAAATGAACCCATACATGTTCAAAGAATAATTTAGCAGTTTGTTCAGCTGTAATCTATTTATTACAAGGTATCAAAATACACATTTTTCTGAACCTATCCAAAACCACATATAGATAATCATGACCATTCCTAGATTTAGACAGTCCTCCAAAAAAATACATGGAAACACTTTCCCAAGGGTGAGAAGGAACTGGTAAAGGAGCGTACAAGCCTAGTTTTCTATTGCTGGGCTTGCTTTTAACACACATAGTACACCCTCTTACATATCTAGAAATTGTCTCATTCATTTTCGGCCAATATCAAAATCTTTGCAGTTGTGCAACTGTTTTACTTACCCCAAAGTGACCTGATATCAGAGAAGTGTGTGCCTCTCTAATTATGTTTACTCTCTCTGTTTGTGGAATGCAAAGTTTCCCACAATGATATAAGAGTTGGTCCTTTACATGATAGTCCAATTCTTCTACCTTTTTGCCTTGATTCAAAGTTGCATATACATCTTTAAAGTCCATATCCTGAGCATATTGTTCTATGTAGCTTTCATGTAGCACAAAATTATGCTTAAGTATGGTAGATGCATTTTTAATGGGTCTAGATAACTGTTTGGTCAATTTAGTGTGTCCTAAATTGCTACATTAATTAGCAATCCGAGATTCGTAAGCTGACGAAGTGTGGTGCACTATATGTGCAAGATAACTTATTTCTTACTTTTGTTGTTTTTGATTTTTATGTTGTTTTGGTGGTTTTTATCTTTGTTTATGGAATTCCTATTCCTAAGTTTCTAGAAGGAAAGTATGGTTATAAGTTTTAAGGAAATTATGTCCTTTATAAGGGTTCCCAAAACTTAACACTTCAGAAGGTCTTAGAACATACTAGCACAAAATAATACTTAAATCAAGAATGAAAAATATGCTGCTATTTAAAACAAGTAATTAATGAACTACTGATTATGAAACTATCATCTTTGCTACTGTCTAAATACATAAAATTGATTTAAGCTACTGCACTCAAGGAAATCAAAGATTGCAAAGAAAGTAAAACTAAAATCAAATTACATCATTCATAGTCTGATTCCTCGCAAGTTAGTCTAGCTATGGATTTCAGAGATAATCATCAATGACATGAGTAATCCAATATCTAATTACATAAAAGTAAACTAAAATCAAATCACAACATTAATATTTCAATCCCTCGCCAGTCAGTCTAGCTATGGCTTTCGGAGGTAACTGTCAATGAAATGAGCAATCCAATATCTAATTGCAGAAAAGTAAACTAAAATCAAATCACAGCATTCATATTTCAATCTCTCGCCAGTTAGTCTAGCTATGGCTTTCGGAGGTAACTTTTAATGAAATGAGAAATCCAATATCTAATTGCAGAAAAGTAAACTAAAATGAAATCACAACATTCATATTTCAATCCCTCGCCAGTTAGTCTAGCTATGGATTTCAGAGGTAACTGTAAATGAAATGAGCAAGTTGATTTCTAACTAACTTAACAAAGCAAATGGACAAAACTGAAATCAACAAAACAAAACTGGAATTAAAATAAACTAAGAAAAGCAAAGTCAGTAGAGGATTAATTCCATATCATTAGTTATTATGAAAATTATATATAGATGCCCTGGCTTCCTATTCTATCCTGAAACATGCACACACTAATCAGTGTTATACAAAGCTTATAAAGTCATGGACAAAAGTGAAATGTTAGAAATATATATACAAGTGAATAGCTATAAAACATGTGCAGTAAAAATAAAGAAATGATACATAAAGACTATACAACAACAATGGAAACGAAACCTCAGTGTGCAGGGGCCCTCTGCACAACCTCGGCCAACAGGCTATCAGTCCAAAATTATGTTCACGCAAGCGTGTAGAACATAGTCTTCTTATATATATCTCAAAACACAGTTACAACAATAAAACTAGTGTCACAGCACAGTGAGTTCTTAACAGCAAAATCACATTCAAAAGACTAACTACTATGTGTATAGGAACACGTTATTTATAACAAAGGTTACATAACTGTTTTCCTGTAAAACTACGTGAACAGAGGACATGTGAAAAACAACGTCCATGGATTTAGCATCATGGTCATTGAGATTATGCAATCTATTGAAAGCGGCTGTTGGATCCACATCGTGGTCATCCTACAGGTGTCAGTGTGCCTCCAGAGATCTAGAAACGGCCACGACAATCTTCACGCATTTGAAAATGGAGTCCTGTTGCCGTAGGACTCTCCTGTTTGACCACCGCTTGACCACCGTTGACCACGAACTTCTTTGATGAATCCAGT
Source organism: Pinus taeda (assembly GCA_000404065.3). Taxonomy (NCBI): domain Eukaryota; kingdom Viridiplantae; phylum Streptophyta; class Pinopsida; order Pinales; family Pinaceae; genus Pinus; species Pinus taeda. Next base: position 8,551 of record APFE030868688.1, on the reverse strand, counting down.
TGGACCAATGGGATATAATCCATGTCCAAGTCATTTCCAACTTTCCCATGTGGCTTGCTTTGCCTCTAGACACCTACAACCTGTATTTTAACAAAAACGGCTGCGGAAAGTTGAACCAGCTGCGGAAAGTTGAACCAGCTGCGGAAAGTGGCTGCATTCCGCAACTCATAAGCAAAAATCTAATTCAAACAACAAACACAAGGACATAGTTAAAAAACCACTTTAAATGCTCTTTTATGACTAATATGCAATGATTTTGATAGCTTAGGAGGTCCAGTTGAATCGAAAAAATCTAGAAAAATGTGTAGGAAAGATGCAAGTTCAGGGCTCAACATACCCCCACTGTGAAGGTGTTGCATGTCCCCATGCAACCAAAAATTTTGACTATCCCCCCTTCAAATCATATGCTCCGAGACTTTTGCCAGTACATCTATCCCTCTTCTTCTCTTTCTTGGTGCTGCTAACATCCTGGGCTTCTTCATCAAGCATCTGAATTTGAGATTGATCAGTGCTCTACTTATCCTCCTGCACTTTTTCTTCAATTTCCTATTCTTTTTCTACCATAGCCCAAGATGTAGCATGGTATTGTCATGAATGATCTTATCCAGTCTGCTTTGTTCCTTTAATGCTTCATTTTCATGCTTAATGTGTCTATTTAGGACCTCTAGTTCAAAAATTCCCTGTTTCAATGATTGGATTTGAGTGTCGTGTGCTGTATGAGGCTGGATGGATGAAGTGCTTGGACCTGTGGCTTGCTTTTCCAAGGATTCTATATAATCATACATCTCTTGCTGATTCGGGTCTATCTCAGGTGAAGTTTTCCTTGGGCTGACCCCAAAGTCCTTTTAAGGAGGACTGATTTCAAATTCTGGCCGAGAAGGACTTATGTCAACATCTGGAGGACTGTTTTCAATATTTGGCTGAGAATGAGGTGGGCTACGACTAGCTGGAGGTTGTTCCGGTGTTCCCCCTCCTAAGTCAATAAAATGGGGCCCTTTTGTTTGTGCTTTCCTCCACTTTCCTCTAAGCTTGGTGCTTCTCCTTAAACGTTGTGGGCTAGTTCCCTCTTCCTCCATACTCTGTTTTTCTTTTTCTTTCTTCCCGACTGCAGCTGATTGTCCTTGAAGGTGAGTTAGCCTTTCAGACAATGTTTGGTGGTCCTCTTCTAAGGAAGGTTCTGGTGATTGGTAGACATCCTCTATGTTTCTTTTACCTTTCAATTTTCTTTGCTTTTTATCCTTGGTTCTTTCCTCCCTTTTTTCAGGCAGCTTATCTTCTTGATTAATTTCTTTAGGAGTGTCTTGAATTCTCATATTAGTTTCCTTTTTCCTACTCTTTCTTTCTGTACTGCTCTCAGGAATTTCAAGTGGATCTTGAAAATAGTTTCTCACCAAAAACCGTTCCCAGGTATCCCTCTTTTTCTTCAATTGGTCTTCAATTAAAGTTTTCACAAGCCCGTGATGATACAAGTGGGGTTCTATGTCCTCTATATTCTTTTGAACGGTTGTGCACATCTTTTTCAAGCTCAGTAATAAAAAGTAAGGTAGATTGAGGGTTTGGTTTTCTAAAAAGTTCATCAGCAGTCGGGTATGATACATATACATTGATCCAAAACGACCTTCACATGTAATGGACATTTGAATAATCAACAATAAACTGGCCCACTTCTCTTCTAAAGCATGAAAAAGAATTCCTCATTTGAATATAGTTACATCCATACCTGGATTGCGTAGGATAACCCTCCAAGCCTTCTCATCAAAGCTCTTTTTCTTGAACCAACGTTCTCCCTCATAAGGGAGTTTTGTAGCGACTACTATGGATGCCTCGGTAACTGTAAACTTGAGGTCCCCAATTTCCACCTCCAGGCCGTTAAAAGACCTTGCAAAATCCGTTAAAAGACCTTGCAAAATCTTTTGCAATCTCCTTATTATAGCCTCTGAACTTTTGAATAAACTGTAGCCATCGTGCCTTTTTCAATATGTTCTTTACTTGCGGGTACCCCTCCATAAACTTGGGCCCTTCCGATTCTGCCCTCAACAACAGAGCCATTCTTTCCTTTTGTTCTTAAAATTTGTCTGCATGTGAAGGGTTTAGCGGAGGTGAGAAGGCTGGATTAGTGGGAGTGAACAGGGTTTATGGAGAAAACCAGTGACTGTAAGCGGAAAACAGAGGACAGGCAGCCGAAGTGAATTCACAGAATGGAGCAGAGACTTATGTGAACAAGGTGGGATGTAGTCATGGCTTCAATAAAATAGTAGGCGAGTGAAGTGAACCCGACAGAATTTTTAAAATGGACGGCTGTGTAGTAGACATAAACACATCATGAAATGGTTGCAGAATTTATACGGTGGAGAAGAGCCGTAATCAAATCGGCCACATCCCATGATTATAGGTGGAGTGTGAAAGTGCAGCCAAACATGAGTTAAATCCGAGGGTTAATCATGAGGTCGTTGGAAAAATAAATGCATGGTTTATGGAGGAATGTCATGGAATGTTTATCGAGGCTATCATGCCAATCATTGCAAAAATGTGCTTTGAATGCTATTTGAAATAAATTTCTACTCATACCTTGGAATTTTGCCACTTGTTTTCCATTAACCTTTGATCAGCTACCCCTTGTTAATGCCTTTAGGTGCCCCATGTCTTCATAATATGTACTCCGTCATACTTGCAGTCGATTTTTATTATTTCTGCCTATTATCTAACTGCCAATGTTGAATGACAGGGTGCTAGCTGCAAAAACACAATTAGATGTGGAATCAGTTTGCAGCTGCGGAAATTGGATTCAGCTGCGGAAACTGACTCAATGATCATATGACTGAATGATATGGATGAATGAATGGAAATGGTCATAAAAACTTGTATTGGTGGAATGAAATGAAATGAATGAAATGGAGTGGAATGAAGTGAATTGGAGTGGAGTGGAATGAAAATGAAGTGGAGTGGAATGAAAATGAGAAAGAAAGAGAGATTTTTATTTTTATTTTTTTATTTTTATTTATTTATTTTTTGGAAAATATAGGGCGTCAAGAGTTCCTGATTTTCGCCCTGTATTTTCTGTATAAGACTGCCAATCAATGATTGGTTTTCAGGCTTATACAATTTTTTTTTTTAGAATAGAAAAGAACAAAGGCTAGGCTGGTGGAGAGCAAGGGTTCTTCTTCACCAACCTTATTGTAGAATTATCTTGAAAGATTCTGACAAATTCCTCTTTTGAGAGTGGCTTATGATAGATCTTTAATCAGTGACCATTCACAATAAGAGGAGTTTGAAATTCATCAATGGTTTTGATTCTTAGCGCTCCATTGCTAAAGACTTTATCAATCTCATATGGCCCAAGCCAATGAGTCTAAAATTTCCCTTTGAAGTCTTTAAACTTGAAATCAAATAGCGATGCCTAGTCTCCTTCTTGAAACTTTTTCTCTTTGATGTATTTGTCATGCCACTTATCTCTTTGATATTGAACTAAATTAGTTCTTAGGATTTCTTCTTGTTTGATCTCGTCTAGCTCATTCAACTGCTCCATTCTATGCTTTTGGGCTTTTGATAGATCCATCCCCAACTGAACTGCCATCTTGAAGGTTTTGACTTGGAAATCAATGGGGAGCATGACTTCTTTCCCATAAACAAGTTCATAGGGAGAATGTCCTGTTGTATTTCTCCATGTAGTTCTGTAGGCCCACAAGGCTTCAGGAAGCCTTTCTGCCCAATCTCTTCTATGTAGATGAACAATTTTGGTGATGATTCTTTCAGATACTTTGTTTGTAGACTCCACTTGGCCATTTGCTTGCGGATGGTAAGGAGTAGATATTCTGTTCTTGATTTTGTATTCTTCTATCAGCTTCTCCACCAAGTTGGATGTGAATTGACTTCCCTGATCTGTCACAATTTCTCTTGGAACACCAAAGCGAGTAAAAATATCCTCATAAAGAAAACTAATAATTGAATTTTCAGTAGCAGAAAATAGTGCTTTGGCTTCTACCCATTTAGTGACATAATCCGTACATACTAATATATACTTCTTTTGTTTAGATGGTGGATTAATAGGTCCAATGAAATCTAAAGCCCATTTTTCAAAGGGTTCGATGAGTACCTGTGGTTGCAATGGAATTTCATTTGAAAGGGTAGGTTTCCCTACTCTTTGGCAGCTGTCACACATTTTGACATATTTTTTTGCATCCTTGAAGAGGGAAGGCCAGTGATATCCTAAAGAGAGGATTTTATAGGTTGTCCTTTTGTCAGCAAAGTTTCCGCCGCATGGTTCATCATGACATGCCTTGAGGATATTAGGCATTTCATCTTCCCTAACACATCTTTTGATCACAAGATCTGGCCTTGTTTTAAACAATTTGTTAGAAATCCATGAATATTTTGAACTCTCCTGAATAATCTTTCTTCTTCATTAGGAAATAAGTGTGGAGGTAGCTTCCCTGTAACCAAATAGTTAGCAATATCTGCATACCAAGAAGTCTTAGTAGTTACTGCAAACAAATATTCATCTGGAAACTTATCCTCTACAGGAGAATCTTCATTAGTATTTTAGATTCTAGACAAGAAATTAGCTACTGTATTTTGTTTCCCTAGTCTATCCAACACAGTAATATTGAATTCTTGTAAAAGTAAAAGCCATCTTGTAACTTTGCCATTGGTAACAGGTTTGTTCATAAGATATCTAATGGTAGAATGATCAGTATGGACAAAAGTT
>APFE030868686.1:0-13715 GCA_000404065.3 Pinus taeda | reverse complement strand
TTGGTTCAAGGTGCAAGTCCTGATAACATTTTATCTCACTTTGGTTCAAACAGTAAAATTAACTCTCTGCTTTATGAGTCCTGCTATTTTGATTGTTGTCTTTGCAGTGCTCTTTTAATTATATACTTTCATAAAAAAGTTTATATGATTTATCATATAGCCCTTGAACATTTTTTTGCTCATCTTTTCACATCCTATCTGGTGGGGGGAATAGGTGCATGTTAATTTGGCATCTCAATGACAAATTCCAACCATGGGACTAGATTCTCTTTTCAAGAGCATCAATTTTGGCTATTGAAGTGCTCAATTTGGACAACGGAAAGTGTATTTTTGGATTGAAGCCCACAATGTCACATTTGATCAGGTCGGCCCTAACAGGGAAATGGACACCCTTGAAAGCCTATAAATACAAGTGACCTCAAGCTCATTTGGACATCACCAAGTATCTTCTTCTTCTCTTCTTCATTGGTTGGTTTGCATAGGTCTGATGCTGGGTCGAGGAATTTGGTTCGTACAGGTCCGAGATTGTAAGGTCTGAAGCTCACACGTGTGTTAGGGTTTTTGGTTTCCAACCGCAAGCTTGACACAAGTAATTTTCGGCTATTACTGCAAGCAGGTAGGCACATTTGTGCAGTTGGAAGCTCTCAACCGCACACACACCTCTTCCTTCGTGTGGATTTGCTTTAGGGATGAAATTTGACATTTGACTGTAGTTGACCGCAAACAAGAAAAGTTCTTTGATCTAGATTGATGTTGGGAACATATTTTTGAATGTTGTTGGGTTAATTTCGCTAGATGGTTTTGTATTGGCTCATTGTACTCTTTGCCAAACATTTTATGACAATCTAATAAGAAGAAGAATTACAAAGGGTTTTCCCTGGTCATTGACTGAAAATATGGTGTATCTTGTTGATGTGTTGATTGTCTCTTTTGTTGTTGCATTTATTGTTCTATCTTCCATTATTGTTGATAATTGGAAATATTAATTATTGATAAAAGATTGCTAATTGAAGAACTGAATTGAGCTAAAGTAATTGAAATAGCATAGAGCAATCTGAAATTTATCATGGTATCAGAGCTAAGGTGAAGGACAAGCCCAAAATGAGACAAGAATTGAAGCAATCATCTTTGGAAAGTTGAAGGAGCCTATTTAATCAAAGTCAAATATGTCTTCCTCTTTCTTCAAAGAACATGAGAAGTTGGGTGACTCATTTAACTTTGCTGCATGGAAAATCAAGGTGGAGATCATAACTGATAACAACGATGTTTTGGAATTCATTCCAGGAAAAATACATGAGCCTCCAGAGAATGCTTTGGCTGCTACCAAGAATAAGCACAAGAAAGGTGAGTTAAAAGAAAAGCAAATTATAGCTGATGGTTTACAAGATAATTCACTTGCATATGTTGGAAATTTAAGAAAGTCTAAGGACATGTATGATAAGATTGCTGACATGTATGAAGTTAACAATTTGAATGGAATCCTCTCCTTGAAAGATCAACTCATAGCTATGAAGATGAATAAATGAGAGTCTGTGCAATCCTACATTATGAGGATATCTCATCTTAAATATCAATTGCAAAGGGTTGGGGAAATTGTGCCTGATAGGGAAATTGTAACCCTTAGAGGTCCCCCTTCCATTTGGTCAACTTTCATTATTGGTATAAGCAACAACAATACATTCTCGTCATTTAATGAGATTGTTGAATAACTCACTCAAGAAGAATCAATGATGATATCAAGAGGCAAGATTCAAAAGCATGAAGAAGGAAAGCTCGTTGCGTTTGTCACTCAAAACAAGAAGAGAAAAGGAAAAGGAGGTCCATCAAATTCAAGGGAGCCTCCTCCTCAAAGCTCAAAGAAAATGAATGATAGAGAATCATCACACATTGAATGTTACAATTGTCATAAGAAAGGTCATCATGCCCGAGATTGTGTTGAGAAGAACAAAGGTCAACGCTACAACACTAGAAGCAACAATAACATGTTTGATGATCGAAGAAGAAGAGATGACTGAAGGAATGATCACAATGGAAGAGATGAAAGAAGAAGAAGAGATGCTCCAAGTGATCATGAAGAAGATCATCGTCCTCAAAAGATGTCAAGATACTACAGGTATGAAAGTAATGTTGGAAATCAATATAAATATGTTATTATTTTTGCTTTCACTAGTTCCTCTCCAAACTCGTGGGATAGTTGGTTGGTTGATAGTGGGGCCACTCTTAATTTCTTTTGGTAAAATTTCTCTCTAATTTGGTAGAGAGGGAATCAAATTTGAAAATTATTCTTGGAGACAACTCCAGTCATCTCATTAAAGGCTTTGGGTTTGTCAAATTTCATTTGAATTTTGGGGAATCTATTTTTCTCCATGATGTAATGTATGTGTTGGGATTGAAGAAGAGTTTGGTATCAATATCTGCTTTCGAAGACAAATGGATGAGGGTTGCCTTCATCAAGGGAAAAGTTCTTACTTGGTGTGTTGGACGACCTATGAGAGATGTATTTACATTGGGATCGAGATTTGAAGGACTCTATAGATTCACTAGTAGGCCTCTTCTAGCATTGGTCCATGATACTAATCATCTAAGCAAGCTATGGCACTGAAGAGCGGACCATCTACATTATGATGCTCTTCCAAAATTGAAGAAATTGGTCTCTGGTATTCTCGATGTTCAAACCCAACATGATGGAATATGTCTAAGTTGTGTCAGTGGAAAGAAGACAAGGGGACCATTCCCCTCTAGCGAGAACACGACAAATGACATCCTCCAACTCATTCATTCCAATGTATGTGGTTTGATGCTTGTACATTCTATTGGTGGCCATCTACTACATCACCTCGTTGATGATTTCTCTAAGAAAGATGTGGATATATTATTTGAAGCATAAGGATGAAGCCTTCGAAATGTTCAAGGAGTTCAAACCTTTGGTCGAAATCAAACATGGAAGCAAATTAAGATCTTTAGGTCTGACAATGGTGGAGAGTACATTTCGAATGAGTTCATTGACTTTTGCAAGAAGGAAGGTATTAAGAAGTAGACAATTGTGCCTTATACTCCCGAACAAAATGGAGTAGCTAAAATAAAGAACATGTCTATTGTAGAAACCGCTCGTGACATGCTCCATGATTAAAAGTTGTCGGAAGTTCTTTTGGGGAGAAGCAACGAATGTTGTCATATATGTTCAAAACATGGTGCCTCATCAAGCGTTGGACAACAAGACCCTCAAAGAAGTGTTCAAAGGGGTCAAGCACGATGTTATCCATCTCTGTATCTTTGGTTGCCCTGTATATTTCCACGTGTTGACGGACAAAAGAAACAAGTTAGAAACCATGGGAAGAAAATGTACGTTTGTTGGATATTGTGAAAATTCTAAAGCATTTATAATATATATTCCTGGTCAAAGGAAGGTTGAAATTAGCAGGGATATAATGTTCGATGAAGATGCTACCCTTGGAAAAGCAAGAGACCTTCCTCCACCTCCTCCTGAGAAGAAGAATGATGATAAAGATATTTTAGATGGTCCTTCTGTGCCTAAATCCGAGAGAGACATTGTTGATGATCCCATGGAGCCCATTGACCCATTAGATCCTCCATGTGATTCTCCTGCTAGGAAGAGGCCACTTTGGCTTTGTGACACATTATAGGATGATGAGAGATGCATTCTCATTCGAAGATCATTTAGAGAAAGCAAGAAGCCATGCATGTTCCAAGGATATGTTGCAGCTATGAGCACTATGATTCAAGTTGAACCTCCCACCTTGAAGAAGCTGTGAAAGAACAAGTTTAGAAGGATGCTATGGTTGAAGAATATGAACCAATTATGAAAAATGACGTATGGGATGTTGTGTCGAGATCGAAGGGGAAATCTATGGTGACTTCAAAATGGTTATTCAAGATCAAACATGGAGTCGATTGAAGCATTAAGAAATAAGGCAAGGTTCGTGGGTTGATGATTCTCCCATAAAGAGGGAAAAGATAATGACAATATATTTGCATTGTTGGCTCGATATACAACCATTCATTCAATAGTTTCTCTTGCTGCAAGTCAAGGATGGACCCTTCATCAAATGGACGTGAAGACAACATTCCTCCATTGCATGTTACACGAAGAAGTGTACATTGAGCAACCACATGGATTTGAAGTAGAGGATCTAAAGACACATGTTTGCAGGTTGAAGAAAACATTGTATGGTTTGAAGCAAGCCCCTAGAGCATGGTATGGCTGCATAGACAATGATTTGGTGAAGTTGGGATTTACAAGGAGCAATGTTGATCCTAACCTATACTTTAAGGTAGTCCAAGGTATGTCGTTGATTTTGCTTTTATATGTTGACGATCAATTTTTGATAGGTAGTGAGCCCCTGATGATCGAGTGTAAGAGGGAGCTAGCCTTTGAATTTGAGATGGGCCTTGGACTCATGCACTAATTTCTAGGTCTTGAGGCATGGCAAAGGCCTAGTGAGATTTTCCTTTCACAAGGAAAATATGTCGTGAAACTGTTGGAGAGATTTGGTACGACAAAATGCAAGTCCTTGTCCACACTGATGGGAATGAATTTCAAGAAGTTATGTGGAGAAGTTGTAGGACCCGATTTGGCGAATCCATCCGAGAATAGACAGTTGGTTGGGTCTCTGATGTTCTTAGTGAACACCCATCTGGGCATATGCTATGTAGTGAACACATTTAGTCAATTCATGACCGAGCCTCTTCACACACATTATATTGCTTCCAAACGCATTTGAGATATTTGCATGGGACAATCACCCTTGGTTTAAAATACTCTGTCAGAGATGTTAGACTTCATGAATATATCGATGTCGATTGGGCAGGAAATGTTGTCGACAAGAAGAGTATGTTTGGATGTTGTTTTAGCCTTGGATTTTTCATGATATCATGGATGAGCAAGAAGAAGTTCGTAGCACTAAGTATCACCAAGGCGGTATACATTGCCACTAGCATAGCTTGCTGCGAAGTAGTTTGGTTGAGGAAGCTCTTTGGAAAGCTATTTGAGTAGGTCCTAGACACTACAGTGATATTGCGACAACAAGAGTGGGATCCATTTGGTAGAGAATCTCGTATTTCATGACAAGTCCAAGCACATATAGATCTGATATCATTATTCGAGACATGGTGTAGAGAGGAGCCGTTAGACTCCATATATCGATAGATGAGGAGATTGTAGATATTCTCACTAAGGCTTTGCCAAAAGGAATGTTCTTGGTCTTTAGAGAAAAGCTTGGATTGATGGGTGTGACCCCTCTTGATAAGAGACATCATTGATCGAGAACACTGAGCTGACTCTTCCCCCTTGTCTGAGCTCCTAGGGTGAGGAATTGAGATGAAGGGCTCCTTGGGTTGAGGGATTTGTAGAAAATAGGTTATCGCCCCTATTTGTTACCCATAGAGTCGGAGATGTTGCTCCCCTATCTTGGTCCATGCAGAGTATACTTCAATTGGCATCATACCCACAAGTTGGGCTTATTGGGATTACTGCTCCCCGTTTGGCCAATGGGTTGAGAGAGTGCTTGGAGATGTGTTACCCAAGCTGATTATGATGCAGGTGTTCTACCACATGGCCTTTGAGGGTAGTTGTTGGGAAGATTAGGGAGAAATAAGATGGATGAGATACTATAGGGTGGAAGATGTTAGCTCCTTTATGTTGTGACTCCTATTGCTCAACGTAGGGTGGAAGATGCTTGCTCCCTTATGTAATGACATGAGGTGAGAATGTCCCATATGACCTTCCTCATTGTCTTGAGAGGGTGGTAGCTAATGCTCTTCGATGATTCTTTTTCTTTAGATTCGAGAATGTTTCAGCAGATAGAGTTGAGCAAAGATGAGACATGATTGATGACAGGATACATATGATTATTAGAAATTGCAGTTGGAATTTCTCCTTTGCTAAGAGGGAGTATTAATTTGGAAGCTCAGTGGCAAATTCCAACCACGAGATGAGATTCCTCTTTTCGAGAGGACCAATTTTGAATATTGAAGCGCTCAATTTGGAGAAGGGGAGGTATTTTTGAATTGAAGCCCACAATGTCACATTTGATCAAGTCGGCCCTAACATGAAAATTGACACCATTGGAAGCCTATAAATACAAGTGACCTCAAGCTTATTTAGACATCACCATGCATACTCTTCTTCTTTTCTTCATTTATTGATTCACAAATCTCTGAGGCTAGGTCGAAGAAATTGGTTCGCACAGGTCCGAGATTGTAGGGTCTGAAGCTCACACGTGTTAAAGCTTGACACATGCAATTTTTGGCGATAACTGCAGACAGGTAGGCACATCTGTGTGGTTGGAAGCTCTCAATCACACACACACCTCTTCCCCCGTGCGGTTGGGCTTTAGCGTTGAAATTTGACATTTGACCGCAGTTGACTATAGTTAACCGCAAACAAGAAAATTATTCTCTGATTTGGTTTAATGTTGGGAACGTATTTCTGAATATTGTTGAATCAATTTCGTTGGATGATTTTGTATTGGTTCATTGTACTCTCTGCTGAACATTTTATGACAATCTAATAAAAAAGAGTTTTCCACGTAGTTAGTTTTTCCTTGGTCATTGAACAAAAATTTGATGTCTCTTGTCAATGTGTTGATTGTCTCATTTGTTATTACATTTATTGTTCTATCTTCAATTACTGTTGATAATTGGAAATATTAATTATTAATGAAAAATCACTAATTGAAAATTTGAATTGAGCTAAAATAATTGAAATAGCATAGAGCAGTTTGAAATTTAACAATACATGATATCTATCCATATAGAAATGTTGTTGGGCTTTTGGTCCATGAACAATAAAGTACACAGTAGAGGGTCCTCACATGAAATAAGAATGATAGATAAACTTAGATCTTGACCACCACCTCATGATTGAGATTCCAAGTATAGTCGCTCTGGTTATTTGCCTTACCCAGGGAAAATATATAGACATGCATTTAAAGGTTTTATCAAGATTTATCCACTTCCTAGTTAATCACAAATTCATTTTTAATAACATTTTTAATAATTAAAATTCTATTAAGTATTATTTATTAGAATTTCAGTATAAAAATATATACGAATGTATTAAATTTTATGGTCGTTTATCATAACTGATTTTTAAAAAGTAGTGAAATACAAGTAAGTTTATGCGTCACCTTGTTTGAGTTCAATCTTTTTTTTGTTCTTGGAAATGGGTACGTATTTTAACTACAAGGTACTTGAAGGCATTTAGTATGTTACAAGTTTTATCCTCGTTCACTCTGGGAATTTTTGTTCTTGGAAATGAGTATGTAGTTTAATGGAAAGGTACTTGAAGGCATTTAACATGTTACAAGTTCTATCCCGGTTTATTCTGAAAAATTGCGTTGTAACAATTGTATTTGAATTAATGATCCTTTCATACTTTTGATATGATATGCGTTGTATATTTAACTTTTTAAATTGAATTGTAATAGTTTGTTACTATTATAATATATTTTAATTTATTAACATGGTATTTGTTGCATTCAATTTGTCAAAGTTCCAAGGAAGCGAAAGTGCAAATATTTTTTAACATGATTGGGTCATTTACCAACAATGTACATGTTATTGTAAAGCCATTCTGCAAGTAATGTAATGTAAATGATACTAGCAAGACTTTGAATATATGTAACAACTTAGGTAAGCCTATCATTTTGATGATGAATTTCATCAAAGGAGATTTTTTAACCTCGTTGATTATCGGTGTTTCTAAATACAGCTAATCAAAAGAGTTTTCTCCCTCCATTCTAAACCCCAACGCTAGGGTGAAATTTATTGTTGAAAATCTTAAGCGAGTCCTAGTGCTTTTAGTCGAGTCTGATGTCAAAGTGATTTGAGAATAGTTTAAGCTAGTTGGCTTAATTAGTCTATTACAAATCACTTGCTTACTAGATCATATTGTGTCGCAAATAGGTTATGTGTCTTGAGTGTCTAAGCCAAGTGTAATGTTATCATCAAAAAATGATCACCTAGCCATTTCTAACTAGGTGGATCAAAATACACCATGTATGATTTATTTGACTATAATAAAATCACTTTCACTACGGAAAATAATTTAGTAAACCACTTTTATTAAATTATTTTCTGATTTAAATTTAAAAACTCATGCGAATAAGTAGATAAATCATTGTTTATTTCATTTTTTCTATGAATAATTATTAAATCATTGTTTGAATAATTATTCCTTGTCACATTTGACTAAATCTTCTAAGAATAATTAAATAAATCATTTTTTATTATTTCTTATTTTCATTATTGGAATAATTGTTAAAAAAATTACCATTTAATAATTATTTCAATTTCACGCCACCCTTAATCGTCACAAAATAGTTAATAAATCATTTTATTTGTTAATTATTTCAAATAAAGATATTTACCCATTTTAAATATCTTTTCCTTCTCCAATAAATATAATAAAGTATTCTAAGCGGTTAGATTTTGATTTGGTCAATATTATATCATTATTCTCCATTTTTGAGATTAACTCAATACTTTGTTATAAATAGGAGGGTTTTCCATTCATTTTTCACCATGATTATAATCATCATTATTATTATCATCTTTTTTCTTTGAGCTCCCATTTGAATTCTCCACATTTTCTCTGCGTTTCTCACATATTGAGAGAGAAGATCGTTTTCTGAAGCATTAAGGACATCAAAGAACTCATCCCACGGAGGGTGACTTACAGACTCTTTTGTAGATCTCCTTCACAAGGCGTTTTTAATAAATAATTTATTCAATTAAAGTATTTCTATTTGGGTTATTGCATTGGATATTTTTACTGTTGTTTTCTATTTTAGATCATCTATATTTTTATTGCAGGTTTTTCCATTTTTATTCAAATCTGAATTACAAGCAGCCATCAAATTGTTGTTACGGTCACTAGTCACCTAGTGACTTAAGTGAAGTGTTTTTGGTACACCTTCCAAGAAATTTCACACTAACAAATGACGACTCCACTAGTTTTTTATTTACATTTGTAGTCAACAAATGGCGACTCCGCTGGTGTATAACAATGTTTTTGGGTGACTGAAGTTTTAGTGAATTTCAGGGTTTTCTACAACTAGTTTTAACCTCTCAATTTCTATTTATAATATTATTTTTTTTTTGTCAAATTTTTGGATTTTGGTGGTTTTATGGTTCTTTTTGTAGGTCACAGGAACCAACCAAGTAGGAGATGACAAAATCTGTGCGAGATTTGTCCACTGAGAGTCTCGGGAGCAAAATGCACTTTTCAGCGGCTGATATGCGTTCCAGAGCGCACTATTTGGCCCAAAAACCACGTTTTCCACAGTTCTAGGTTAGTACTTGCGTTTTGGTATTTTTCTGGATTTTTTTTAGAAAATTTTCAGAATTGCCAAGAATGCTGTCTGCAGACTGGATTGGATATTTCACCTCTGTTTTCAGTCTCCCCTAGGCCTAGTTACACTTAATTTGTCTCTTTGAGAAAGGGAAAAACCCCATAGGGTTTAAAGTACATGTCTACATCTTTAGGAATATATTTGCTGAGTCAGAAGTCTAGGGTTTTCAACATTTTCAGCCACTGATTTTTTTGAGTCTGATCCATTACTTTTCAACTCTTTTGGATAGGTTTCTTTTATTCTTTCTCCCTTTAGAGTTTGGGTTTGCTTTTTCCCCCTTAGGATCCCCTTGAACATCTTAGGTTTAGAAGTTCATACCTATCATTTTCAACAATTTTCACCTAGGATTTTTGTTGTTTGTCTACACCATTTATCACAGATTAGTGCCTCTAGATCCTAGTCCCTTGACATTAGATATTTTAGGCCCTTTTTATGTGTCTTTGAGTAGCTTGTTTTCCCTCTCTTGCTTTGTTGCTTGGTAGCCTTTGTGGTTGAGGTTTTGTGTGCTTGATTGACTGCTTATTTTCTGTCATATTTAGATTTATTGACAGTATTTCAACACTTTACTTTCAGCAGCACATGGTATCATGAAACTTAATTAACTCATCCACTTGACACATTATTTTCACACACTCACACCCTAAGCGAACGTGAGCTTGGTTAACACTGCCAAGCCAAGACTTGAAACAGTGCACCTTAATAAATCAACACCCATAGATTAAGCCCACTTGGGCACCAGGGCCAAACAATCTTTGTAGTGTAAGTGTAGGATCAATGGGATAAACTTTCAATAACACCCATCGACTGCTTTCATTGAGACATAAAAGTTGACATATTAGGGAGCTTAAAATCCTTCACCATCCCACGTCAAAAACCAAAGTGCGTCATAAACCCAATTTAGAGGGGTTTAGGCTAAGTCATCATGTGAACGGTTTTCCTCGGGGCTACCCAACCCATGGTAGGGAATCCCGTGCATTGGATGACTATTAAGAACATCAAGACTCGACCACCCCCATGGGACGAAGGTAATTGTAGTGACCAAGCTTAGGAAAACACCCTATAGGACTGGTTGTGGGAAGCAGTTGGTTCTCCACCCCACCTTTCTCTAGACAACTCTACTTGTGGGGATTAGATTCCCTCGAGTAAAAAGTTCTTTGGAAGGCCATATGAAACAATAGACCTAAGATTGTTTGAGGATTTAGATTAGCTATAGGCTAGAGGTATTTTTCTTTGATAGAAAGTGTTTGCTTGTATTAGAGTAACATCATTAAAATAGTTAGTTTACACTTGGCACCATTGCATAAGGTGTTTGTTTGTTGTTTGTTGCTCTTTTATTCCTATAATCACCCTTTATTTTTTAGATCATTATTGTCTTAACATCATTGCGTCCCCTAGGTGTTTGTGTCAGATTCGAGATCTTCACTCTCAGTTCCCGTTAGGACATATTACTCCTCCCTATCGAGTTAGAGTACATCCTCCCAGTGCTTCATTGAGTTATCATTCTGATTTCATTTCTACTAATTCATCTAGTTCATCCTTTGATTCTGCGTCTTCTCAACCCCATATCGCCACCATGTCAGGCACCAACGTGGGTGCAAGAAACCAGGGTACCCCCACCAGCAGAACCCCCACCAGTGTGGTCACTCCTACTCCATTTTTTCCTTTTATGGCCAGTTTGATTCTAACCCATTTCAGCCAGTTGATCAATGATTCTCTTCTCCATGATCCCACTTGGCCAACTATGCCTACTAAACTCCCTTCAGACATCCAAAGTTTGAAGGTAATCTTGGAGAAGATCCAACTATTCATGTTCGTTCCTTCCACATGTGGTGTTCATCGAATTCCATTAATGAAGACTCCATTCGTCTTCCTCTATTCCAACGCACACTCACTAGAGCTGCTGCGAAGTGGTATGTCGATAAACCCAGAGCCACTCATTCCACTTTTGCAATTCTTGCCATAAATTTTCTTCATATTTCCAGCAACCTCTCTGTTATGAGACTGGTATTGAACTATTGAATTTTTTCTATCAAACTTCTGCCACTCGCTTATCTAACCATGTTCAGGAATGACGAAGGAGGAGGAGTGTTTGTAGAGCTCTTGAGTTCGAACATTAAGTCTATATGGATTGGTTCTTTAGATCATTGTTGGCCCCCATTTCTAAAGATGTCGCGTTACACTCCCCCCAATCTGAGGAAGATGCACTCCAATTAGCCTTAAAATTTGATCTGATCCACAACCTGGTCAGGTTATGTTTACACTGTCATCCCCAATTTGCCTCGGCCTGGTGCTGCTAATGCACCAGGGACATCTCATGCCGTAGATGGCATATTTGGAACCATATCACACCCTCAACCATGTGCTCCACCTTATATGAGTTATGGTCCACCTTAGGGAGGGACTAGTTCCACTTACAATAATCTCTCTCTCAATCTTCCACAAGGCAACCCTTATCCAGGTCCTAACATGCCATATGCATATCCCCATCTGCATCAACAAATGCCAGGGCCAGCTGTTGCACCACCTGTTTATCCCAATGTTTCCCCATCTCCTTATTATCAGTATACACCGCCTAATGCTCCAAACCCTCCGGCACTAGTGCCCCAACCCCCCATGCCTGCTCCCCCTTGCCACAACAACCACCTCCTCCACAAGGTCAAGTGTATGCTCAGCAGAGCGGGCCTAATCCCCCCAACCCCAAGAAAAGGTATAAGGGGAAGGGTAATCAGAACCAATAGTCTCAAGGTAATCAAGGCAACCAGGGCCTTCCACCCAATGCCCCTCAGGTTCCTCAGCCTAACCTCGCAACCTAGCAAAAGGGCAGTTAACCCAAGCAAAACAAGGGTCTTCGTATGAATAATCCTTGTGCCTATTGTGGGATATATGGTCATTATACTCATGAATGTCCTCTTTTACCTCAGACGCGTCAAGCATGGGAAGCTCAAGTAGTTGTTTCTTGAGGATCACAACCCATTGATCCTCCTCCCCCTCCCACTTCATCTCAACCTGCAGTGCTTACCAATCCTTTCCCTCACTAAGGATATATAGCTACCCAACCTACACAAGGCCAAGCAACTCAGCTAGCTCCACCGTCTGGTCACCATGATTATCAAATTCTTATAATGAATTTTGATGAGGTTAATACCGAGCAAGTCAACCTTCAGACTTGATCACGCTAATATGAAAAGCCATCTACCGAGTTTGCGCCTGAGTCCCAACCCAAAGTTTCCACCGAGTCTCTATTGTCCAATGGTACCTTACCTTACCGCAAGGTCGAGGCTATTCCCAAGATCCCCAAAGGTTTGTTACGTCGAAATGTTGCTTCTGCGAAAGCCGCCCATACATATAACATAGTAAATGACTTGTCACAGTCTCCTACTGCCATCTCAACACTGGAAGTCCTCCATACGTGCCCATCCCAATGGAAAGATCTATTATTTGCTTTGGGTGTAAGGGATCCCAAAGACGATCATATGATTGTCTTTCATGTTGGCAAGTCAGAAAATCCTCCCCTACCTTCATCCATTGCATTTCAAATACCAGTCTCCATTAGAAATGCCACTGTTCAACGATGTATCATTGACGAAGGTGCATCCAACTGTGTGATGGCTGCCAATGTTTGGAAGCAACTTGGTTCTCTTGACCTATCCCCGTGCACAATCACTCTTTGTGCATGGGATGGTCATCCTTCTCAACCCCTTGGCTTGTTTCACAACTGCGTAGTCACAGTTGCCAGCAAGGCTGTCTCTACTGACATTGAAGTCATTGATGCTCCCTTAGACTATAACATCCTTTTGGGTTGTAGTTATACCTATGCTATGTCCGTTGTCGCATTTTCAGTTCACTGTAAGATGTTCTTTCGCCACAATGGAAAGATTGTCACCGTAGATTAGTTGAAGTACTGTTTAGTCAATTTAGTGTTCCTAAATTGATGTCATTAATTGTCAACCCGGGGCTCGTAAGCTGATGAAGTGAAGGTGTACTATATGTACTTAAGCAACCTCTTAAAGCTTTTTTTCGTTTGGGGTGTTGTTTATGGTTAATTTATCTTCCTAAGATGGAGTGATGTATTTATAAACAGATGAGTGATGGTGTGTGTAAGGTGAATTCTAGATGAGTGAAGGTGTGTGATTAGTGGTTTCTTACTACTTGCTGAAAAGGAAAAACTTGAAGGAAATAAATGAATTAAAATGAACTGAAAGCAAAGAACCACTTTCTAATGGCATTAGACACCATTCATGCTGCTGCAAATAAAAGGTAAGAAAATCACTTAAAAGACCAATGATAATGTTTATCTCTTCCTAACTCTCTGCCTCTAACACATAGTACTGTGTAAGACAC
>APFE030868683.1:28958-44367 GCA_000404065.3 Pinus taeda | reverse complement strand
CCCTCATCACAGAGATCCAGAGGCTGGAATTTTGTATCTTATAGAGAAGTGTTGTTGGTATTCTGGTGTACATTCACAGTGTTGGGTGATCTAGCTTTGCTTGAGGTGAAGAAGGGCTTCCTAGCCGGAGGATGATGTTGGGTCAAAGAACATGGTTGTAATCCTCTTGCTACTTTTCATCTGAATAAAGCTATTCTTGTTTCCTTCCATATTGTTATGTACTTGTTTATATATGCATGTATATGGTTAATACACATATGATCCTGTATTATTTATGAATTTAGATCCTTGTTTCTTGCATAGTAGTATGTTGCTATGATTCCACAGGTCCTTTTGAAGCTGGGAAGACAAAGAAGAAGTGACGAAACTCTATCAAGAAGGAGAGGAAATCAAACGCAAGACTCAGGTTGGTCCTCTTGGTTCTCCTCTCGTCTATTTTCATAAAAGGAAACAATAGTAGACTTTTATTGTTTGTTTCTAAGATAGCCACCCATATTAGTGGGAATAGTAGCATCCGAGTGGACACTATTCCTGGATAACACCTTGCAACTTCCCCATGGGTAAAACCATATGTTGGTTCGCCATTCATAATTGAATAGGGGACCACTGCAATGCAGGCTTGCCCATGCATTCCCATGTCTGCTTTGGTAACACATTCACGTTCGAACCCAAGTCTAGGATTACCTGATCCATTTCATATTTTCCAATCTACGTTGTTAGTCTCATTTCCCTCCTAGTACACAATGTATGCTTCCCCAATTTCTGAACTACGCGGAGTTCCCTTAATCATGCACACATAGTGATCAAATCCTGTAGTCCCTTAACTTCCTTATTGTGGCACAACAATTTCATGCAAATCTCCAAAAGGGTAGTAAGCATAGAAGGATCCATCCCTGGCTCTAGTTGATATTGACTACCTGAAGTGGAGGCCTTCATGAAGCTCTTCTTAGCTTTCATAAACGTCTCCTTTGTGCATTTTAAGTCAAACTTAGGTTCCTTGGTAGGATTCTTGTGAACCCATGTATCCTCCTCGAGCTGCTTCCCATTATCTTCCCCTGTGGTTACACCGCTTCTGAGCATCATGTTCACATTTGGGTCTTCTTCGTGTGGTTCAAACCTCATCATTTGGATATTCTAAGTCGGAATAGGCTGGAGTACCCCTTTCTTGCACATTTGTGTGATCAACGTAGGACAATCTACCATTTCATGATCAAAGTGAGCACAATATGAACATGATACTCTCGTTGGCTTGGTACAATTGTGAGTGTAGTGCCCTCGTCCTCTGCAATTGTAACAAATTAATTATTCACGGCCCCTTCCTAGCCCCATTCCTCCTCGTCCTCGACCTCACCCCTAAAATCCAGTGCACGCCATCCCCACGGCTGGGGTAAGGCCTCGCGTTTCTCTCTGCATTCTATAGGCTGGGGTCCGATCCATCATTAACTTGTAGCTATGACAAGTATGTTCGTTGTGGCCTAATGACTTGCAGAAATTACAAAACAACTGTTGGGGAGTCTGTGTATACTTCTATAACAAATGACAATTATCTGTTGTGTGCTTTCCCCCTATTTGACAGATCGCATACCATAACGTGGGTGCTACAATTGGCCCTGCCTGTGCCTCTGGTCTCATCAAAATTGTCCCCCCACCTGTCAAGTAGTTCACAAATACTGGACAATGGTCTTTTTCATGGCCCTATCCTTTGCATTTTATGCACCACACTTCCTCACACGCCTCCAGCCGTGGTTCCCTATCCTATTTCAAGCTCTGCATTTCTAGGCATAGATACTATAGTTGCACGTGGATTTGTTGAACTCCCAGCCCCAGATCCTGTATCGGTGTCTCATGCAACCTCATCACCATTTCCAATGCTTTGGCCTGGGTTGAAAGCTTTTGCTATGATAGCGTCATTCTCAAGTGTGGTGTCAAAGATGCCACAAACCATGCACAATGTTGCGCATCCGTTAGTCTCATACTAGCCTCAAGGATCGTACTCTCTAGCTGCTGATCCAGATCCTAGGGGGTCTCGCTTGGAAGCATCATGATCTCTTTAAATCCAATGATTGACTGTGTCTTTGATTTCAGTAGGCTAAATTCCCTGTTTAGTGCATTTTGGATCTCTGTTATTCCTACATTTGGGTTATCATTAGAGTGCTTGATATACCATGTCAACATGCGATCTTGCAACACATTCACCAATGTAGCCTTCTTAATGTTGTTATCTGTGACCCCTTGCACTTCCCACATTGCTCTTACCATGAACCAGAATTGGTCTGGATATTCATTCCATACTCCTCTAAATACGGGTAGCTTGATTGCGCTCACCATGCTGAATTGCGGGTTTTGTGGAGGTGGCGTGCGTGGAAATGGAGGTGAAGGAGGTGAAGCAGGTGGTGGCGTAAGTGGAGGTGGTAACTATGGATGTGTTGCCTTATCAAACTGACCACACTTCTCAGAGAGACCCGAGTGATCTCTTCATCGCTCTCTCGCGAAGGTGAAGTTAATGGATTGTTTCCTACTTCCCCGCTACCTTTATAGATCCTTCCACTCCATGTTGTTCCAAACATTAATGTATTCGCATCACCCATTTTTCACATAACATCATCTTAATCTAGGTATTTAGGGATTTAATGTACTTACCTTTCATTCCCTTGAGAAAATGTCACTCTGCTTTGTTGTAGCTCACAGTCATGCCTATCGCAAACTCAGTGATAAAGCCCCCTATCATCCAGTCGAGCCAATGGTCCACAACTCACGTGATCTTATCTTCTGATGCCTCTAGTCTCCACATTAATTCTAGAGTCCACACTATCAGTTGGTCAAGATTATACCTTCCCTGGCTGTCGGCTAACCTCGCGATCCACTCATACAGTTCAGAAGGAAAGGACGTGCATAAGATCTTGTGGATTTTTGTATATACGTAGTAATCTAGCTACCTTTTCTCGGATATCTGCAGATTTTTGTTTTCTTGTGTCATGAACTTGTGAAGCTTCTTGTCCAACCACTCTTCAATTTCCTTCTTTGTTCGGTTCCAGTGGCACGACATCAGACATCCCTTAGGCAAATCCCGGTCCTGGCAATGAAACCATTTGTTTGCTTGTTGGGGCTTGACCTAGGTTCAAAATTGATTTAGCCAAATAAATCCTGAAACTATTGGCCCTTTCAGTAGCAGTCCAAGGTGAGCGGACTGAGGTCTCACTCGAGGTAGTATCGGAGGGTGCTGGAACCAGGTTTCCACACCTTAGCGATGTCTTGATGAAGTCTAGGAAGCTTGCGAACCGAACCGTGTGCTTGCGCTGCTCCATGCAGCTGTCTATCCTTCACAACTTGTGCAACTACTTCCATGCAACTCTGTAAAGATCGCGAAGAGGTGCTATATAGATCCTTTATCCCTACTGTGCTATTATTATAGATCTTGACTTAATTGTGTGTACCCAATATTCTCATTAACCATTCAACATTCATAACAAGTGTGCACAATCATAAAACTGTAAAGAGATGCATGAATATAATGAAGCATAAACACACAGTATTTCAGAATCAACTTATCCTTTATTAATCCTCTGTTCAAGTATAATCCCAACTCCGCCCTGCACACTCAGTTGCAGGGGTTCATGTACACAACTACAGACTCTATCAGGCCTCTGCGCACACAGCTGCAGAGCCTATTCCTACTACTACAACCCAAGGCTTGGACTTACAGACTCAGAGCTAATTCATCATCCCAAAAGAGCACATTATTTCTCCAAAACTAAGACTGACTTTACACTTAGAGCCTCGCTCTATTTATACAATCCCATGGTCTACGGACCATGGGTAGGCCAACATACCATACATTAAATTACATTATTTCAAGGCAGGCAACCCTAGATTTTTGTGCTTCGTGCCCACATTTCGCGGGGTCTTTACATTACATTTGACCAAAATCTGGGCTTCAAGCCCCAAAAAACCACTATGGGGGGATCTGTTGCCCAACAAGTTAGTTCATGCTTGATCATAGATGTTTATGCATATGTGTGGATGGTTATGCATCACTTATGCATGTTCATGTTTATATGTGGTCAAGTGTATAGTGATGTAATGATGGTTGTTTCCATGCATAAGGTCATAGTGTGTGATGTTGTAAGCTCATGCATTGATGACTGGACCCTAGCTAGAATGATGGTTGCATGGTTATATGCTTATGTATTATGTTTCTGTATGTTGTCATGATTAAGTTACACATGTATCATCTTGATTTTTTCATGTTGCAGGAAAGTTATCCTCCCCAAGATATACAAAGGTACATTGGTTTATTGTGATTTGGTTTAGCTAACATGATATACCTTGCAGGAAGAAAATCAAATGGCTAGCAAGATGGTAGACTACAAAGACTTTCTTGATCAATCTGAAGAGAAGTATGGTGTTGGGAACTCTTCCAACTTGGTAGTTACATAGTGGATCTTAAAGGAATAAATAAGGAGTTGGAAGGGAGATAATGGCATAATCATACAAGCACAGGAGAAGCTAGTAGAGGTAAATTCATTGATACTTCAGAGCTTGTGAGATTTGGAGTGATGGAGGCCACTTCAGATCAGCCATGAGTATGAGGATAAAATTAATGGGGCATATGGCAGTAGGTTACTTGGTGGTCACATGTCAGATAGTGATGAGCTGATAAGAGATGGAAGATTATTGGACACTTAGAATAGCAGAAAGGATAGACACATGTATCATTCTAGTTATGGTTCTGCCAGGCATGTTGATCGATATCATAATCATCCTTATAGGAGGAGTGATATGGGATACATTATAGATGAGTTTAAGAAAGAAAAACCAGCAACATTTGATGGAGAGATGAAGAAATCATAGGATGTAGAGGCATGGATGCTTGGTATGAACAAGTTCTTTAGGTTGGGTGACTATTTAGAGAACATGAAAGATAGAGTAGCAACATTCAATCCCAAAGGTAAATGAAACATTTGTTGGCAAGATGTGAAGAATGTTAGAGCTATAGATGGGGAATATTTCACCTAGAGTGAGTTTGAGCGATTATTGAAGAGGAAGTACTTATCAGAGAGATATTTTGACGCAAGGTTAACCTGCAATAACCAGGATCTTCACTATTTTTTGTGCATACATTGCAATCATTTTCAAACTAAGATTTCAATCTCGACCATTTCAAGCTCTTTTCATTTTCGAAAGTTATCTTACCCATTTATGATTTTATGGTTGTAAAACCATGACTATGAAACCATCTTCTCAAAAAAAACCCATTGATTAAATTCCAACCAAATCTTGGATTTACATGCATCTTTTAAGATAACATTCAAATCCTCACCTATATCAGATTTAGAAAATCTGATCTCCTCATTTCCATCCTGACATTAACATGGAATTTTTAATACAATCAAAATCAACAACAAATGCGCCTTGGGTTTTTTTCAACAGCTTAACATTATTGAACCAAATCTTAAACTTGCACCCATTCATATCGATTCGTTCATATATGGCCAGATTCAATGAAACAAAGTACCCATATTGTAATACTCAATTTGAAATTAATTGACTAAGTCTGACACACAAACATCAACATTTTAATGATGTTTGGGCCTGCACAAGACTATGTAACTTCAACCTTTCAGTATAGTCAACCAAATATCAATTATATATATAGAAGTGCGCCCTTCCAATTCCGCTTACCAAACTTATGGCAGTTTGTATAAACATTAAGCTCAATAACAAAAATATGCTCTTCAATTACATACCTTCCACATCGCTTCCACTACAATGAACTGATTTCAACACAATCTCCCACATCTTCAATTTATTCATTTGAATTAGAAATGATGCTGGCTCATACGGTTTTTAATATCAGCGCTTTCAATCCAAAGTCTATACTAAACCAACAATCTGATCACTTAACTTACCTCCACAATGAATAATATGGTCTACGCAACCTTCACTACTTATGCATCCGGTTTTTAATGTTCCACTCCACAATTTCTGTCCTGCAATTCCTGAATGAATTCTTAATGATTATTACAACGTCACCATTTCCTCAACGCTAGATTTCAACGAGTTTTTCCAGACTTATGTTCAGTGCTGATTGTTTCTCAATTCAATACGGTCGCTTCTGCAAACAATTCTCCAGCACTGACAGTCTCTCCTGCAAACATACTCTTTCATAAATCAATGTCAATTTTAACAAACAAATCATTCCCACTCGGTCTTTGCGTTCCATTTTGTTCCCTCAACAGTACCAGCAGATCCATAAAAGTCGATTTCCATACTCTCAATTGGATTCCACGCTATATATAACACAATTCCACTTGTTTTCAATCAATCCAACATTACGGAGTAAATGAATTCAAAAACTGCACTTTCAACATAGATTAAATCACCACCAAATTCATTAATTTTAATGTCAGACATAAATCAGATCCATTTAATTTAAAACAGGCCGAAGCACAGGTCTATCAATGTCGACTCATATAAACGATGCCACTCCATACCACTGCGCAGACAACCATTCTGTATTGTAAATTCATACAATTTCAAATATATTGATTTTAGTTTCACCTGTATACAGCTTCAATAACTTGATTCACATAATATGTCGACTTTTATCATTGGACCGCAAACCAACACATTAACAATAATAATTCACCATTTATTCATACCCAATCCAGTGCAATTGACATTTATTATGCAGATCAAACTGTCAAATCCATACAAAATATAATTCATCCAGTTTTCTCTGAATTCATAACACCTCCAATTTAAATGTGCATAATTCATTCCCAGTTTCAAAATTTAACAACCAATATTTATATAATATAAACAAAAAAAATTTACTTACAAACTTTTGTTGGCTAGATATTTCATTTCTGTGGCCCTTTACAATTGTTGAAGGCTTACAGCCTTGTTGTTCAAGCCTACTCTCAATCTCACACTCACTCACAATCTCAATGTATTTTTCTCTCAAAACCCCCTCCTATTTATACAATTTTAAAAATAATCTAATTTAATGCTCAATCCCATTAATATCTCAATACCACTAAAATATCTCAACAAATCCTATCATCTAGAATCGTATCCCTTTATATCCTTAACTACCCAAATTCTCTCATATCCTTTTATTAATAAAATGATATTTACAAAATCCTCATTTTCTCCTATTTTATTTAAAATAACAAATTAATTAAATAAAATATTAAAAATTGTCACACCCCCTTTTCTAACATATTTACAAGAAAAAAAATACTCTTGATGCTCCTGCATCAAACTCCCCATGTAGTAAAATTCATGACCACCTAGTCATAAGTCTGGATAATTATTTCCTCCTAGATCCCAAATTTTATTTTCCTTGCTTGTCAATTGCTTTACTGCTGTTGTTATCTGTTGTTGTCCTCCAGGTTTCCATATTTTGTGCAGTAATGCTCCACTTACTTTGCCTTCAAGATTTTCTACTGTCTTCCTCTTGTTTTCTTTCCTTTTCTTTCTTTCTACTGTCTTTCTCTGGGATGTTTTCATCATTAACCTCCTTATCAACTCAATTTCTCTGTCCAGTATGTCCTCTATCTGCTGATTGTTTCTAGCATCTTCAATAAAACATGTTGCTCTAGCTGTCACTATGGATGTTGCGACCTCCCAAACTTCTTGTCCCTCTGCAACATTCCTTTGCTCATCACCTGCAATTTCATCTGCAACTTCTTCCTCAGGTTCAAATGTCTCTGGCAAATATTTCAACATTTCATCAACATACTGCAAATTAACTCCAACATAATCTCCATCTTCCCCTTCGACAATCTCCATAAATTGTCCATCATCCTCTTGATTGATTCTGGCAATCAAATCAAGTTCTTCAAACACTGTAGCTTCATCCTTTTTCATTGTAGTAGCTCCAAAATTTCGTACACCAGTCTTCTCTTGGCTATACAAACAAGCCAACTCTTTCTTGTCACCTATGGTAACAAATTTCTGCATATGATACATGACTGTCTCATCCTGTACCTGTAACAGTTCTTCTTCTTCCAAGAAAATCTCAAATGATGAACTGTCTTCTACATCACCTGTAAACACAATCAACTGGTCAGCATCAAAATCAAAATCAGTCACCAAGTTTTCTCTCTGCAGCTCCAAGTCTTCTTCAGGACTCAGCAAATCTTCACTAGTTTTCTCCTTAGCTTTCTATGGCAACACTTCCGTATGCTACTCTGAGTTCCTTTCCAACTCCTCTATCAGCACATCAATATGTTGATTTGCATTCATCATGAGACTGTCAACTAGTCTCTCATTCTTACCATCCTCTGCTTCATGACTGTCCTTCATGAAAACTTTCCTGTCTTGCTTCCTCAACAAATTAACCTGCACATAAGTCCTCTGCCTCTCCAATTCTCTTCTCTGAAGATCTAGTTTCCTATACAACTCAACAATTTCATTAGGAGTAGAACTCAGAAACTTTACATAATTTTCCATACCTTCACCAGCTCTTGACTCATTATCAGCTGGTCTTTCTCTCTCTGCATCAACATTCTGATTAGACTCCTTTGTCTTCATTTCCTCCTGAGATCTTGCCATCTCATCATCGATCTGAACAGCCTTCAGATTCAACTCTTCTTGAACAAACTCTAAGGCTTGCTCGTTTCCCTGTGTTGTACCTGCAAACATACACAAATTATTAGTTTTAAAACTGCAAGACTTTTTAGTCTTGACTGCTTCCTCCAATTCCATCTCTGGCTCAAGAACTCTAAGTTCCTTTTTCAACAAGGCAATCACAATTTGCCTCAACCTCCTCTGCAATTGTCGCCAAATCACTCTCTTTCCCTTCAGTGGAAAGATATATCCTCTATTCTAGTTTTCCCGCTCTTGCATCCATTCTTCTAGTACCTGCAATTGTACCTTCATTACTGCAATTTCTCTTCTTCTGACCTCATTAGTCATCTCACCTTTATGGCATTCCCCTAAACCTCTTCTCTGATCCTCTATGATCATTGCCTTCATCAGATGTTCATTTACCATGAGTTTCACTAGCCTCTACAACAACAATCTCTTCTGTTGCCGCTTACCTCACCAAGCTCTCCTCACTCAGTCTTTTGGTAAGTACTTGGTTCACTGCCCCTGGAACCTTTTGAGCACTTTCCTCTGCTCTCTCTCTGGGCTATCTCTTCAACTCACCTTCTTCTTCAGGACACTGCAATTGTCCTCTTTATTCAGCCTTTAGTTGAATGCCAGGTTCATTGCCATCATTTTTCTGTGCAACCATAAACTGCATTTATAAAGGGAAGAAAAATAATTCTATGAGATAATGACGAGATCTATGACAGATGATGAGTACACTAATAAGTTGTAAGAGCTACTGAGGTATGTGCCTTACCTTAAGGAGGATAAGGCCAAGATTTACAGATTCACAAGTGGCTTTTCGATGGCATTCAAATATAGAATTGAGTTCGATGAACATAGATCATTGGAGGAGGCCATCTGAAAGCTTAAGAATTTCTATGAAAAATTGAAGCACAAGTCTGAGACTAAACCAAAATTGGAAAGGTAATGCCAAGAATAAATGAAAATGGGACAAGAAGTGAGTAAGACCACATGATTCAGGCAATAAGGAGAATGTTGCAAAACCTAAGAGGTTCAATGCATCAGATAGAGGAAAGGGGCATCGACATGAGGAGTAGAATAAGGATCCCATGTGGTATTGGACTTGTTGAGGGGATCGTCACATGAGAGATTGTCCACAGTAACAAAGAAGTAGACCTCATATACAGTGCACATGATGCACAAACTGTTGGGGATGTTGGTTAGAATGTTCCTCGTATTTATGTAGCATTGGATAACAAACAGGCAGACCATCAAGCATATATCATTGAGATGGATGGTAGGCTTTGTGATAAAGTTATTTCTATTTTGATTGATCCTTGATGTAAGTATAGATATGTTAGTACTTACTCAGTGGATAAGTGTAGTTTGAGAAAGGAATTGCATGCAAATTCTTGGTCAATGTAGTTGATAGGTAGTAAGAAGCGAGTTCATGATTGGGTAAGATCTTGTGTATTTTATTTGAATGGTATGCCTATTGTAGTACATTTGAATGTATTACTGTTGGGATCATACAATATGTTTTTGGGCATGGATTAGTTGTATCTTCATAGAACCAAGGTGGATTTTTATGACAAAGCTATTGAGTTCTTGGATGACAATGGGGAACCAAGAGTCTTGTAGGGAAGAATAAAGCCACATCACTTATTATGGTGAAAAATTGCAAGAAAAGCATAGTCATAGGAAAGGGTTCAAGCTATTCATAGTACATATTTCTAGTGATAAGGGTAAGGAAGTTGAGGATGCAGATGTGTTGATAAGGTACCCAATTTTACAACAATTCAAGGATGTATTTCCTGAGGATATTTTAGAGTTACCACCTCACAGGGAGGTAAAATTTTCTATTGAGTTAGTGCCATGGGAAGAACCAACATCAAAAGCACCTTACAGGATGATCATACCTGAGTTGGTTGAGTTAAAGTTGCAACTAAAGGAAATGTTGTACAAGGAATACATTAGGCCAAGTGTATCACCATAGAGCACACCATATTTTTTTTAAAGAAGAAACATGGTAATTTCAGATTATGCATTGACCATAGGTAGTTGAAAAAGTGACTATCAAGAACAGGTATCCATTACTAGGGATTGATGACTTGTTCGATCCGAAGAAGGGAGTAGTAGTGTTCTCAAAGATTGATTTGAGATCCGAATATCACCAGTGTAACACCATCCTCCCACATTCACCCAAGTAACCATGCCAACTAGGATGAACATGAGATGAAAGGCCACTATGATCAAATTAAACCTCCTATGTGACCTTAAGGAAGTGGAATTGACAAAACATCAAACACAATCATCCAACATCGTCAACAGAACCATCAGGAGACAAGTCATCCACACAGGCAAATTGTCCCTAGGTCCAGTTGTTGTTCTGGACCTCTTAGGTCATAGTCACTCCCATGCTATGTGAAAGAGAGAGAAGAAAAACCTAAAGTCACCCTCACAGACCTACCTTCCAGTGACCAAAGACCCAAGTTGCCAGTTTTGTGCCAGGGACCCTAGAATTTAAGCCACTTTTCAGGCCTAGATCGCTAGCCACTTCCTATAATGGAATGATATCTTAGAATTAGGAAACGAACAGGGAAATAATGAATTAAAAGAACTAAGCTCAATACAACCTTAACCATACCCCTGCTAGCCATGGTATACATTTCATCAAACATATCATTAACATGTAACCTATAGGTCTAAACAACAAAATTAAGTGTAGGGATCTCATACTTATTTGAGGATCACTATAGACCTTTTTTCTCTCATGTCATTT
This sequence comes from Pinus taeda, assembly GCA_000404065.3. Taxonomy (NCBI): domain Eukaryota; kingdom Viridiplantae; phylum Streptophyta; class Pinopsida; order Pinales; family Pinaceae; genus Pinus; species Pinus taeda. Next base: position 33,020 of record APFE030868683.1, on the reverse strand, counting down.
GTTGCATATTGATATATTAAGTCATAGACACATTATCCATTCATATACAAGTAAAAACACACTGATATCCATACATAGTTTCTACCATAAAATATGCATATAAGTAACATAATAGGAATAGAAATGCAATAAACATATCAACCATCAAAATTCGTATATACACCAATACATTTATGCATGAAAATCAAGGGAATGAATTTCTCATAAATGAATACAATAAATGAACTTGTGATGGGACTACCATGTTCCACCCAACCATAGATTGGTTGATCCAAGTCTCTCTTCAGCCAATCACCCCCATGCCATATCCAAGCATGAATGTGTGACTCGCAAAACACATCAGAAAAACCAATCAATGTGGATACCACTGGATTTCTCCACCTACACCATGAGTAATTTGAGTGCCTCCTAGTCTCTCAAGATATACCATGCATCCATAGTCTAATCCAGGGATCACTAGACCCTACACCGAGACATACACTCCAGGTTTTACCATTCATTCCATCTCGAAATCACTAGGCCCATTGCAGAGAAAATCCACCTCTTGGCTTTACCATATATTTCACCATTATTTGATAAGGATTCCTAGGCCCATCGAGGAAAACAATCAAGCTTTACCACAACTCATAGTCTGGTTTAGGGGCTACTAGGTCAGTGACTTCATGATACTTAGTATGGTTCAAGGACCACTACGCTATTTGTTTGTCAATTTAGAGATCCACCCCACTTAGCTTTGAATCCAATCCACCCATCCCACATAAACCGAATGAGAGAACACATCTCATCAAAGATATTAGGAAATGTCAAGGATAGGCTGAAAATACTATCACAAATGGAAACACTCATGCCATGGTAGAAAAGAAATGCATGCAATCCCATGCATTCTAAATATAGAAAGTAAAGTACACATGCAAGTTGATACTTGCAATGAAGCCTATTATTGATGCTTGGTCCTGCCTTTCCCAACTTTATCTTTTCTTCCTCTTAACTTCTTTTCCTTTCTTGCTCCAATGCCAAAATGCTCCAAGAAAACTTTAAGTGTCCAAGAGTATGTGTGTGTGTGTGTGTGAGAGAGAGAGAGAGAGAGACAGAGAGAAAGAGAGAGAGAGAGAGAGAGAGAGAGAGAATAATGAGAGAGCTCCAACACTGAACTCACAAAAGGTTACCAACTAATCCTCAAAACCATTTTTATTGTTTAGGCCTCTAATTTATTCATTTTCTATTATTTTCATTCATTTTCCTCGTAACATTCAACCTGTGTCCCTTCATCTCCTTTTTCTCCTAATTTGCATTATTTTCTTAAAGAATTGTGCCAAAAATCCATTTTGCCTTTCCAAAGCCTTAGTCATTTCCTTTGCCAATTTCCTTAGCCATAAAAAACCAAATGAACACCCATAGGATGTCATTCCAAACATTAAGCTTGGAATAAGCGTTTCATCGACCATGGTTATTGTTTTTAACTTCTATTACATGGAGTTTTCACCATGGATGTTACAGAATCTCCCCCCTTGGGGGAAACCATCCCCGGTGTTCAATCACATATATACCTCAATCTGCTAAAAGAGGACACACTGCTCATGAAGCTTTATAACACATCTCGATGAAATATTTAGAATGAAAGATCTTCTAAAGACATAACATCATACAACATGACAACATATTGCATAGTGGAGCTTTATAACACAACTCCTTATGGTATTTACATCCATACACATTTGTACATATAGTAACATCCTCAAAATATATATGTGCCAAAACATATGCCAAATTAGATACCAAATCATATATCAAAATATATACTAAATGCCATATCTAAGCATATATCAAACATGGTATCAAAGACTACACTAAAACATCATAAAGCATATGTCAAACCATCATAGAGCATATACTGAACCACCAAAAGGAAAATAAAAAACCACCATAAAGAAAATACCAAACCACCATAAATCATATACCACGCCACCATATTGAAGTTTCTTTGCCTCAACTGGCCAAGAAGGAAGGATACATAGCTCGCATCTGATTTTCCATCTCCCATGTAGCTTCATTGAGCCCAAAGTGCTTCCATTTCACTTTAACTTGCACGATTTCTCGATTCTAGAGCATGAGAACCATTTTTTGCAACATACATTGAGGCTCCGACTAGAATTCTCCATCTAGTTCCACCTGCAATATAGGCTATACCATCACATGATAAAAATCCTTAACATACTTCTTATGTAAAGGTACATGGAAAACATCACGGACTTTCACTTCTAGAATAAGTACAAGTCAATAGGCTACTAGCCCAATCCTCTCAATGATACTCAAGGGTCCACAAAATCATGGTGCCAACTTGGCACATGATCCAATCCACAAGGAGATCTTTGGTTTGCTATGCCAGTACACTTTTTCCCCAACTTGGATGTTGGCTTGATGGGCCTAGACCTAGGTTCAACGTTAATTAGCTAAGTGTTGGCATTATTGCACAGGTTTGGGGCTATGGCACAGGTGTTGTCCTTGATGGCAACCTTCTTTGGTAACAGATCTCAGTTCAGGCACTCAGAAAGTAGAAAAAGTCATATACGCAAGTCATCTAGACTAAGCGCGTATACACGCGGGTTATACATTACAAAAACCGTGTATATTTGTGATCATCCTTTGGTCCATGGAAAATTAGATCTTGAACTTGAACCTATGTTTTGGCCATGGCGTCCGTCAGATTGTCGATCCTAGTTTTGGGTTCTGGAATTGAAAATGTTAGGTTTTGGACCATGGTATTGGGGAAGGCTAAGACTATAAAAGAGGAAGATATCTTTGTGACAAATGAAAATCTGAATTATGATTGAAGACCTGACAAAGTGCTAAGAGCTGGTATATTGGGTGGTGATGCAGATTGGATCGAAGGAAGGAGGAACCTTAGCGCAAAAAGGAAGGATAAGTTCTATTCATGGGTCATAATCTTTAAGCCTGAATGATAGTATCTTTGTATGATTTTGATCTACTAGATGTGGCGCTTGTCTAATCTATAAGTCTGATAATCTGGGTTTGAATATCTTGAAGAGCGTGTTGTCTTTTATAGATCTGTACGTAGGTTCAGTAAAGCGAGGGCGCGTATACACGCAGTTTAGGTGAACTAAAGGCGCATATACGCAGGTTGTTCCATACACAGATGCGTATGCACGCAAGTTTCAGACTGTTGAAATTGTGTATATGCTTTAAGTTGTGATCTAGCTGTTTCTGCTTATTGCTGCTGTGTTCTGGGTTCTGTTGTGTGGTTTCTAGTACTGCGTTTGGGTACAACTGGCAGAGGAGTATCTACATAACTTCAGATCTAGTTGGTGAAAAGGAGTTTGGTTGATGAAGATTTTCTTGATAACTGTTTGATGTTCATGGATCCAGTCTGAAAATTGATGAAACGTGGTCCCTGGAAGAAAGAGAAGGTTGTAGCCTTCTGTAGGCCAGCACCTACGTACTAGTATCTTGGATAGTGCAAGAGCTAAGGGGGTTGTAGCTCCCTTCCAGGAGAGCTGGAAAACGAGAGAGAGTTGTAGCTCTCTGCAGGTTGCAGCCTGCATACTGGTAAAGGACTATACCAGTACATTGTAAACAAAAGTTTCTAATTTAAGGAAAGATAGAGACGAATTGCAGCAGGTGGTTTTCACCCACATTGGGTTTCCACTTTATATTTGGTGTTCTTGTGTGTGATTGTCTTTCTGCTCTGTTTTATTATCTCTGGTTACTGGTTATTTGATGTTGCATCTCAGATTAACAAACATAATCTAAAGTTCAAGTAAATTAAAAGTTTGCTCTGTGTACGTTGGTTTACTTTTGAATAGTTGCGTATATACGCAGGTTGAATTGACTGAAGTAGCGTATACAATTTGGTTTTTAAAAAGGATTGTTTGACTTGATAATACTGATTCACCCCCCCTCTCAGTATTATTTTCAAAAATTTGTATCAGAGCAGATCCTTCTGAAGAAGCTTGATCGCTTGAAGGAAGATCTTTCATCATGAGCAACTACGAGAGGGAAGCATCTATCAAGCCACCGATTTTTGATGGGACAAACTTCAATTAT
>APFE030868683.1:5366-17937 GCA_000404065.3 Pinus taeda | reverse complement strand
ACTGGTTATTTGATGCTGCATCTCAGATTAACAAATATCATCTAAAGTTCAAGTAAATTAAAAGTTTGCTCTGTGTACGCTGGTTTACTTCTGAATAGTTGCGTATATACGTGGGTTGAATTGACTGAAGTAGCATATACAATTTGGTTTTTAAAAAGGATTATTTGACTTGATAATACTGATTCACCCTCCCTCTCAGTATTATTTTCAACACTAAGAAAATCCCTACACTACTGGCCCTTTCTACATCAATCAGAGCAGTGTGGATTGAAGTCTCACCTGAAGCAGTATGGGGGGATGAAGGAACCAAGTTTTCGCACCTAGAGGTGGTAGTGATGTCATTTTATACCCTAAACCTTCCTTCGCACAACTTGATAAGCCATTTAGGGCTTATTGTTATACTCCTTTTAATAGTCCTCTAGACCTCCGCGAAGGTCTACAACTATCCTTCGCGTACCCTAGATAGGTGGATTAGAAACTTATGCACCTCTATAATTACTCTTATTTCTATATTTACCTAGATTAGCTTAAGTATTTGATAATTTCAACATGCATTAAGATGATCTTCACGTAAACATATATTCTTACTTGTGTTCATATCACAAAGAAAAACATATGAATTCGAACATCTGTTGGCCCTCGATTTTGGTCTTGTTTTTTCTTGAGGAAACTTACTAATCCATCTATTTTCCATCCATTTTTCACTTTATCCATCCCATTTTGATGTATTTCATATCCATTCAGGTATTTAGTTTTAATTTTTCAAGTTCTAAAGTTTTTATGAAAATTTGGTTTCAAGTGCAAAAATTGACAGATTCAGAAATTCCCGTAATAGCTATATGGTTGATATGGTTGCAGGACACTTGGGCATGAATTTGATGCATGGATGGATAGCTTGGGAACTAGGACTAAGCCAGATATGCTTATTTTGAACAGAACAAGCTTTATTAGGCCCATTTAGTGCTAGTCAATCATGACTAGTCACTCAAAAATCCCATAGAAATAGGGTAGTTTTGAGATTCTATGGGATTGACCATATCTATTGGGATGGGGTTGATGAATTCGACTTAGATAGATGGATATGAGTAGATGTGTTTGTTGGAATGATTATAGATCAGTTTGTTTCATAAGACTTCTATTTAAACGCCAAGACTTTGATGGCTTATGTATTGACTTTTTATAATTTCATGCTGAGACACTTTTGGATTGGAGAGCTAATTTGAAGACTTGTTCTATTACTATTTTTCTGTTCAATAATATGGATGTGTGACTAAATTTGAGATTCTAATATCAATCTTCAAAGTGTGCAAAGAAAGGTTGGAGGGCCCCCATTCCAAGCTAAGTACACTTCCTTGTTTAAACTAGTTTTATTTCCTGTAATCTAGTTATTGTAGAACTAGTTTCCATCCTTTATTTCAGATTGATTTATGGTTAATGTCTTGTAATTGATTTCATTAGATCTTAGCTTATTCATCATTTGAGTAAGTTGTAAAAACAAATTGTTCAAGTTGAGCACTCCTTCTGTTAATTTGGTGAATTGTAACTAGTTTCCTTTGATTGCATGCAAGTAGTTTTCTTATGCATTTTTGGCATTAAGGTGAATGAATTATGATGAAACATATCAAGTGTCTCTTAAGTTAGGAGCCTTCTTTCATTAATTATTTGTCCATCTTAAGTTATTAGTTTTCAATTTCTGTTCATTAAGTAGGAATTGAGGGAATTGGACTTCTTAAGTTAAGAACCATTTCAGCTTTTCCTCTTTTCAAACAAATTGAATTGGAATTGTAATATGTATTTCTTTAGTTTTTGAAAAACTTATCTTTCAAAGTTTGATTACATTTGATATTCACATATAGTGAAATTTCCTCTAAGTATTACCAACCCGGATTGATAAGAAATATTTGTGTTAATTTCTATAAATAAATTAGCTCAACATTTTGGTGCCATTGCCGGGGAGGCAAATATCGGCATAGTCAATAGGAAGATAACTTTCAAACTTTTCTAAAAAAAAAGCAAAAACATTAGTTACACTCCTTTTAGTTATGTTTCTTTATGCCTAGATATAGAGATCCTCAAGGTAGATTTGTTAAAAACCACCCACAAGTAGAGATAGGATCATCAAAAACACCAGTTACTGGTAATCCAACAATTGAGGAATTGGAAGAAAAACAAAGAACTAGACAAAGGTTAACTTTAATTGAGAGGCAAACTTTGTTAGCTTGGGAAGAAAAACGAAAACAACTATCAACTTCAAGAAAACAAAAGCAAACTACTAAATAAAAACGACCTGTCTTTGCATCTATAAATCAACCTGTCTTTGAACAACCTGAATCTCCAATTAAAATTGAAACAACTAAACCAATGGCAGAAGAGGGACATGGATCTGTTATTCTTACTCCTGAAAAACGAATTGAATATGAGAGAAAACAAAGAGAATGGAGAAGACAAAGAGAGGAAGAGGCAAAACGAGAAAATGATAGAAATATAGAAAATGATCGGAAAAGACAAGAAGATGGTGGTGATCAAGAAACTACCTTTGGCTTTCCAATAGTAGATACAAGTGCAATATTAGGAGAAGAGGTGAAAATGAAAAATATTCCACCTTTTGTATTGCCAAATTTGTATGGAATGTCAACAGAAGATCCTAATGCTTTCATGTTTGAATTTGATATTCTATGTAGAACATATGGATATACTGATGACATACACAAACTTCATCTTTTTCCTGCTACATTAAAAGTAGCAGCTTTAAAATGGTTTGTGGGTTTAGGAGAGCAAACAATAGCTTCTTGGGATGATATGAGATCAGTCTTCCTTAAAAAATATCAAGCTTATTATAGATCTAGGGAATCAAAGGAAGATGTTTTCATAATGACACAACAAGAAGATGAAAGTTTAGAAGAATACTTAGAAAGATTTGCATATAATCTACAAAAATCTAAACAACACTCTCTAAATCAGGAAACCATTCGAACAATCTTTCTCAAGGGTGTAAGAGATGAATACCTTAAAATTATGAATGTGATGGGTAAAGGAGATATTTCAAACCTGCCATTTGAAGAAATTGTTGAATTATGTCAAAAATATTCTAGAGGAAGATCAAAAACTGGAAAGAGAGAAGGGAGTTCAAAAGCAGCAAAATCAGCAGCAGGAGGGATAACAAGAGAGGAAATAGGAAGCTTATTGGAAAACTTCAAAACTGACCTCCTAAGTACATTGGGAACACAGGTAGATGCTCTAAAGGCAAATAAGAAGAAGGAAGAACAAGAACAAGCTCTAGAAATATTTTGTTCCAAATGTAGAAAGAAACATCCATTAAGAGAATGTCCTTTTGATAGTATTCAAGTATGTGGTCTTTGTACAGAGAATCATTCAACAGAAAACTGTCTAAGACTGAAAGAATTGCAGATGAAATTAATGGAAGAAGTGCAAGGACTAGAAGGTTTCTATTATGTGGCACCACAACGACCATGGCAACCTAGGTTGCTCAAGAAAATTTGCAACAATTCCCTCAACAAAACTACCCCTATCCGCCTCAAAATCCTTGGAATCTGTTAGGTTCCTATACCAATAGGTGTCATTTCTCATGATTGACTGTGGAAATACCAAATATGATCATCCTTTTCATGCTGCAAAGGTTCCATATTATCAATAAATCAAAATTCAGATAAAGAGAAAATAAAGGAATCCCAAACAAAGACCAGGAAAGTTCCTTGTTAAAAATTGCAATCAGGGAAGTGCAATCACTGACTTTCCCATAGTTGATGAATAGCCAGACAGTTTAACCCTAGCTAGATCATGTTTAAATTTCTTGTTTTAGAATAGAGAATAAGATTTGCTCAAACAGTTCAAGCTTGGCAGATCACTAGATTAGATAAAGAATTAAAGGGCCCAACTGTTTAATCTGAGCCCTTGGTTGAAATAAGGATAGATTTAGATAGGAGGGCAGCCAAAAGAAAAGAGGAAAAGCAGGGTTTGCTAGTTCAAATGCACCCAATCAAAGGAATAAAAAATGTTAGGTATTTTAGGTTGGGTAGGCAGATAATTATGAGATTGTAGAAAGCAGAGTGATGTTCACTTTAAACAATATCACAAGCATCATGGAAACGTGGCTACAAGTTTCGTGGAGCATGACTGACTGCCCCTCTCATTTCCCCCACAAAATTCACTAACATCCCCTAGGGATATTGAGATCTGCTCAATAGTCCTAATCCATTTCATTTTTGAGAGATACTAAGAAAAACGTTGTGTTTACTTGGTCAACACAAGCCACATTTCTTGTGTAAACTTAATCATCTCATTCCCCTTTCATTTCCGAAAAAAATCTAATTTTTACCCTATAAACTTAGCATTTCCCTATCATTTGTCATATTAACATCCTAACTTTAGTATATAACTCCTATATTAATGCTTCCCTACCCCTACTATGTATAAAAAGGAAAAAACCCAAAACATTATATATATCCCGCCCCCGCCTAATATGGCTATGGTTTAAAGATTCCTTGGGAGTCATTGGTCCACCTGGGGCCAGTGATAGCCCACCACATGTCTCTCCGGGATTTGTTAGACCTCTGGTCAAACAAATAACCATACACCCCCGCGCAATAAACCTGGTTAATTAACCTTTGGTTAATTAAAATTACCATGTCTGCTCTGCAATTATGAATAACCTAAAGTTTGAAACCCTCCCAAACTTTATAAATTATTTAAATTATGGCGCGTGCTATTTTATTAAACCCTCAACAACTCATCTTCCCATCCACCGTCGTATCGCCTTCTCGAGATCCAATGCTCCTCATTGATATCGGAAGCGTCCCAACATCACGTCGTTAGCACCCGATGGTCGACGGTTTTCCTGTCGCACCTAGGGACACTTGGCGCATTCCCATTGCATCGGGCCCGCTCTGACAGAAATCGCCCCCATACCAAAGGCGGTCTGATGGAAACTACATACCACCTTCGTCCTACCGCTCGCGTCACTATCTCGTTAGCAAACACGTCATCACCCACGCTGCCCCTCCAGCTGCCATGTCCACCATGTCATCCCCCTCGTTAGCAACCATGTCAGCAACCACGTCACCTTCCGTACTCCACTACTGGACAGAAGCTACGTCATGCTGACGTCATCCCCAAAACGTGCCAAAAAGCCCGAAAAGTACAGATTTTTATAAAAACTCGGGAAAACGATGGTTTGACTTGGGCAACCCTGCATGCAAATTACGATGAATTTGCCACCACACCTGCACAGTCCGTCACCCAGTGAAGTCAACTCCACAGTGCATTACCTCGGGTTGGCCTGCAGTCTGCATTGTACACCGATCACCCATAAACAGGTATTTACTACATAAGTCGCCCACAAACCCTGTTTTTACGAAATTCCTCGGTTAAAATTACCTAAAGGGATGAATTCAAGTCAAATAAGTTGTTACCTGTAACCTATGCACTTTAAAATCGTTGTCTGACCATCGTTACCAGAGAAAAACCTACAAATTTGGTTTGCCTCTGCAAATCGCCCGTGAAACCGCAATTCAAGCCCGTCTCCGCCTGTGAGATTGTTAGAAAGCACCTGTAAAAGGAGAGCTCCTCCCTTGTCTTTTCAACATTCCAAGCCAATTATGTAGACTGTTTTCCAAGCCAATTATGTAGACTGTGTTGTCACTATAAAATTCACCAAAAGCAGAAATCTCCACGAGCAGGGCTTAGCCTGAAATTTCCTGTGGGAAACCAAGTCCACTTCTCTGTTGTCTATTACTCCAAAGGGCTCTAAACTCAAAACTAAGTTCACTTAGCCAATTGAAACATGGAGGCTCCAGTGGCTCTCAACATTTCACCTTTGAATGCACCACATAAGGACTCGGAATGGTTACCTTTGGCAGACAGGGACTTCCAGATTAAGGACATGATGGGTCTCAAGTCTCACCTGCAAAATTTTTGTCAATTCAGAAATAGCCATAGAAATAACACTGATGTCCTGAGAATCTGGGAATCTAACATGCCTATCTACTACTCCCTTCAGTCAATGTGTTGCCTGATTTCATTCATCTATGTTGTGCAAACTATGATCCCACACAAAGAGCAATCCTCACTCTAGATGGATCTGTACTGTTCTATATTACTCCTCATTCCATAGATCAGATGTTGAACTTTGAGCCAACCCAGCCTCTGGTTCCTCTCACCATGAAACTCCTACTTGATCAAGGTGCAAACTGCCTAGCTCAGAAATAACAAGACTAGGTCAATTTTTTATGCAACCACAGTGCCAAGCTAATCATCCTCCACCTTATCATCAAGTCTCATTCAATGAAACAAGGAAACTCCTAATAGACATGATATCCTACATTCTAGGATGAAAAACCAGTGAGTTTGTTGATGAAACTATGTCTGTGCTAATGTCCATGTTCACTCCAGGACAACCCCCTGTTGTTATGTATGACTATGCCACCTTCATAGTAAAAAAAATCCATGAGTAGTTCATGATGTTGGAGAGGGAAAGAGTGTTCAAGTATACATCCTACATATACCATCTGCTACTGTACTATCACCCTGATAGTTTCCAAGTTCCTCTTAAGTAACTAGCTTCGAAAGGAGAGAGGAGATATGTCATCTTCTGGACCTCAGTGTTCCATGAAGTTCACTACTCACCTTACACATATTGTGAATTCATTAATATGTTCATTTACCCAGCCACTTGCCTGTTGATGATGACTCCTCCTGGTAGGCTCACTGCTGAAATAAAGAGAATTATACATCTTTCAAGGGGCTACAACATTGGTGATTGGTATTTCTTACAAAACCATACAGTGATCAGGATTTATGGTTGTGAATTACCCCCCTACAAGCTGCCAAAATATGTCCCCATGAGACTTTTTGCCTTGGAATATTTTAGGCAATTTAGTAGTGCAAATTTGACTCATTTCCATTGCAAAAACAAAAAGGCACAGCTCAAGATTAGACATCAATTGGGTCCTTTTGTTTTCAATAAGAGGGAAGAAGCCTAGAGTGATGCAGACAAGATGCTAAAGGATAAAATCATGCTGAAAAAAAAGCTTTTATTGGGCACCATGTGACCCTAAACATTTCATAAGCTATAGGAGAGTCAAAAACAGGCTTTCAGGATATGTGCACCAGCCAATCCCTCACATTGAACAATATGCAAATCGACAGGAATGGGTAGAGGGTACACTAATTGAAGATCTTACTGAAGAAGAAAGATTAGAAAAAGAAATGAATGATTATGAGAAGAGAATTGACCTGGATTATTTTGCACAGGTCACTTTCACACAGCCTCAACATATTGTAGCAAGCACATCAGCTGCTACACCTTCACAACAGTCAGCTCAAGAAGCCAATCCACCTATAGGGAAAGGTAAAGAAATACAACATTCAGAGCAACAGAATACAATGGCAGCACAACCATATACAAACTAGGAAAAGGGTCAAGAACAAGGCCCTTCAATGCAAGTAAAGGCAGCTAAGATCCTTGTATTACAATCCCCTCATAATGAGGAAAGAGCCAAGAAGAGGGACAGAACAGAAGAGACACCTACAGGGACATCTACAGATCAGCAAGGTGAGAAGAGACGCTAAACCCTTATTCTGAGGAAGAATTCACCGAAGAAACAACATGCAACATTAGGGGTGAGGGAACTTCTGAACAGTAGATCCCTCCATTTTTGGAAACATCTACCAGCTCCTTTCAATAGGAGCAAGAGAGACAGCCTGGTGTGGAGGTTACATCCACCAAGCAACAGAGCAAGCAGGGCTCTGATATCAAGAGAGCATTCATAGAAATTAAAGCTAGAAATGAGCCAGTGAGGTTTTAGCTTTATAACCAATTGTTAAGAATGGCTCCCACCAATCAGCAAAGACTAATGGCAGCCTATGATATGCAGGCAGGGAAGATGACCCTTAGTCACTTCAGGCCCACTATTTAGTAGCCATAGTCAGCTACAGATTATATTAGGACCAATCTGGAAGTTCTTGCTAAAGACATCAACCCAATAGACTAGATTGAGTTGCACAAACAGGCTAGAGAAATGGTATACTCCACCTTGGCAGACAAAGCACTAATGGCTCATAGAATGAAAAATTCATTGTATAACACTTCTACCTAATTAGAGTTGGAAAAGGCCTCCTCTTTTGCCAAGGATAATAGAATAAAATCCTTGGAAGAAATTATCATAGAGTTGGGACATGATCCCAAGGATCCCAAAGGCACACAAGCCTTAATAAGAAAAAAGGAGGAGGACATAGCAGCCCTGAGAAGAAAATTAAATCTGCCAGCTACAATACACCCTCAAACCACAGAGGTGGCACAACAAAAGGAAGAAGTGGATGTGGTCAGCTTATTGATGAGGATGAACCAAAGATTGTTGGATACTAAGAAAGCCTTGGAAGAGGCTCTACAAGGAAAACAACAGGAGTTGGCCTCTCAGCCAGCTCAAACAGCTCCAATTTTCATAGCTCCTCCTCCAGCAGTTACCATAACAACCCCTCCCTCTGATCCAACATCAACAGCAAGTACCTCAACTTCAGCATCAACTACAACAACCACACTACAAGAGGCTAGCCTAAGTATGGAAGAGATGATGAAAGAGATAAAGGCCTTGGAGATCCAAATGGCAGAATTAAAGGAAACCAAGGAAAAACTAGCCAAAATTGAGGTTAGTTATGAAAAATCAAAAATGACTGTAGCTGAGAAAACTAGGGAAGTGAAGTCCCTAGAGAATAAGATAAAAGCCTTGGAGAAGGACCTCACTCTCCATAGAACCCTGACAGAAATCAAGACCATTTTGTGGGATAAGATTGGCCAAGCTATTGCTGGTCAATGGACAGCAATACAAACTATTTTTTATTAGATAGAGTTGATAGGAGTGGCTCAATATGAAACTCAAAAGGCCAAGGTATTATTGGCCAAGAAGCCTGAGCAAGCCAATCAATTGATTCATTTTTTGAACACTCATACCAGTGAACAATTAGCATCTCTAGACATTCATAACAGGACAGAGACTATTTTAAGAGTCAAGAAGGTGCCAACTATGAGAAATTTTGTTCAGACAGTAGAAAGAAAATGCCAGGAAATGCAAACAGATATAGAAACCTTCAGAAATAAACTTGCAATGTTACAATGCAAAGGTTTACCTAGCCTGGTCACTAGCAGTGGGAAGTTGTTAAAGCAAGAACAGTATGCTCATAGGTTAAATACCTATGTGCAAAATCAAATTACAACATCATCAAGCAACTCAGAAGAGACAGTGCCTCCCTCTGGACAAAGTTTGTATGATAAACTGGAAAGTTTGTTTTTTATTGAGCATGAGGTGGCACATATTTTTGATTTCTAGCCAAATTATTATAGGTACACTAAAGCTGATGAGACACTAATTAAATTTAGAAAGCACCAATTACCAACAGATCAGTGGTGGTAGAGCATGCTGGAGGTTTTACCAAGATAGTTGAGTTCTCCTTTTTGTAAATTGTTTGCATTACAGCTAAAAGGTAATATCAGGGGAAATGAAATCAACTGAGGAGAAGATTCGTGCCAAAAGATGAAACAAACTCAGGCATAGATGGAAAATGACAGCACATCAGAAACGTACATCAGGAAAGCGGCCATCACCCAACTATCAGAGCCAAAAAGTCAGCAACAAGAAGGACACCTAAAGCAGCCAGTACAACATAGTTATTTCCTCATTTATTACTGCGCGGTTTTTTCCACATCAATTTTGCCCCTGCCAGAGTAGATGGAGAAATTTATGTCTTGATATTCCCCACAGGATATTTTGTAAACTTATTATAAATACTTTCAAGAGATATGTATTAGTGTTGGATGATGAATATCATTCTAGACCTGCTCTGTAAATTTTGAGAACTCTTCTGAAATAAAATTGCTGGATGTTGTGTTGGTGAATTTGTTGGTTGTGGAATCAATGGCTGAAGGATGTGTTGCAGAATTCTTGTGTTGATGCATGGATCAATAAGTTTCCTTTACTCTTGAGTTACTGTATTTGTGTTTTATTTATGATATGAATACCATGTTCTAAATTACAGGAAAAAAGGATAACCCAGAATTTACTTAGCTGTACTCTGTGTTCAATTCCTGTAGTTTTCTATGTTTTCCACAGGGCTAACGTAGGCAAGAATTCTTAAATGCTCTTGTCTCACTGGTTCTTACACACTAAATATCATAAAGGAATTCTTAATTGCTCCCTGATAATGTTTACACAATTTCCCTTTGTTAACATAATGAAAGATTCTTGATTGCCTTTCATTTCTTGACTTCATTTCATCCTATTTTAGCTTCAATATTGTTCTATGTTTAACTGTCCTGCTCTGCAATATTCCTATTGCCAAAGAAACCATATCCAGAAGTTTATTTCATTAGACTCCATCAACCCAATGGTCTGAACTTCTCTCAACTTACTGCCTTGTTCTCCTGAATGTCATCTTCCAAACACTAAACAAAACTTGTGCTTCATAACTAGCCTAACAAATAATCAAACAAATCTAAATCATAAAGAGAGAGCCCTCTCTGGTTGCAGATTGGCTAGGATCTGCAGCTAAAAGATTGGTTAGTGGTTACCTCGGTCGTATTCCCTTCTGGAGCTAGGGAACAACCTGAGTGATAACATTATTGGTGACTCCATTGGGGACTCTGAATCAAAAAGAGATCCTCCCTGTTTTAAACATATTCAAGAAAAAATACCAAAAACAGATTTAGAAGCTGGCTCCAAAAAAGAAAACTCATTACACTAGATCCAATCCAGATCCTAATCCCCCAGCTATCTTTGAAAATCCTAACTTGATCCCCAAAACCCTTAGGAGACAAGAAAGTCTAGAAACTGCTAATTCAAACCTTGATACACTTCAACAAAACCTTACAAAATCTGAGCTTACCCTTGGGAGAGCAACAGTTCTTTCTATCAATACTACACCCTCTCCAAGTTCTTCATCAACACCTCAAAGTATCCTTTCTACTCCCCCATCCACCACTCATATTTCCACTCCTGTCCCCCTTGTTCCAGCCCTCTTATTCCTTCCTGTTGTCCCATTTATCCCTGTAAATAGGGCCAACTCTTATGCTCCTTTGCAGTTGCCTGCCAATCTAGGGGCTATGCCTCAAGACTATAAAAGCAAGATCACCTACTTTGATGGTACTAGCTCCTACACAGCTCAACAACACACCAAGAAAATGAAAGATTGTTTTGAGAACTATGAAATTGATGATGATGATGTAAGAATGAAAATCTTTGTCCAAAGTCTAACTAGTGATGTGAGGACCTGGTTTAGAGCACTTGCTGCAAATTCTATAGCCAATCCTGAGGCCCTATATCAATCCTTCCTAAACAGATGGGAAAAGAAGAAAGACCCTTTACACATTTTAACTGAATATGACAATTTAAAAAGGGGCCCACAAGAGACCGTTCAAGACTATTGTGCAAGGTTCAATAATGTCTATAGTGCCATTTCTCAGAAACTTAGACCTCCTATTGACCTTGCCTTGATCAAATTCCCTGATGGATTTGAATCGGACATGGCATATCAGCTGAGGGAAAGAGCCCCATTAAGCCTAGCAGACATGCAAAATATAGTTGTTAGTGTAGAGGCAAACTTGATTGCCAAATGAAACCGGGCTAGAACTGAAAGAAGAACAACTTTTAAAGAAGAAACTTCAACATTTGAGCAAAAGTTAGATGCAATCATTAAAGGTATGGACATATTAGGAGATAGAGTGGAGACTATTGAAAGGAAATCATCCTGGGAAGGCCAACCAAGTAACACAACAAGAATCCAAAACTTTAGAAAGAATCAAAACCCTAATGCTGGAAGGACTGGCCCTGATCAGAACATCAAACCCCCATTTCAAGAGAATTATGCTAAAGCCTCAACCTCTTGTGAGCCTGCAGAGGACACACAAATTAATCTAATGGGTTTAAACGGTGATCAACAAATTTTCCTGACACAAGATGATCAAGAGGCTCATAATTTAAATCAATTTCAAACCAAGTTTGGAGAATCATTTGATTTTAAAGAAGGCTATGATGCAACAATCTATGAGGTTCATAAGCAATACAAATTGAGAAGTAGAACAATAAATGTACATGAACCTACCAAATTGAAAGATACCAAACAACCCTGTCATGTGGAAAGAGTTATTTTTGCGGACAAACCTAACCTCCCTAGGAGTCTAAGACTCTCTAGTGACAAACAAAACAAACAAGAGCAATCCTTCTCTAAATATACATTATTCTATGAGAAACCAAGTGTTGTTCGATCTTACCTCAAATCCAACGCTTGTTGTAGCAGTCCAGCCTTGCTGATCCAGATGAGCTCCTCCTTCACTTTAAGACCTGCATACACTAACAGTCAAACGATTACATAACACCTGAATATTTCATAAAACAAAGCATATTCATTATATAGACCAAGGAGTACATGAAATAATTCATTAACAACAAATCATTGAGAAGAATGGACTTATTTGTATTAAGGAAACCAAAAAGGAACCATTACAACCTGAGCCTTGGTGTTGTGCAAGCTCCTCCCAGGGTCCAACAAGAGATTTCCTCTACTT
>APFE030868669.1:13039-48304 GCA_000404065.3 Pinus taeda | reverse complement strand
TCTAATTTGCCCAGATTAGATAGAGTCATGGGGCAAAGAGCATATGCAAAAAAACAAAGGTATAGATCTGGTACTAAAACACAAAGAGCTAAATAAACCGAAATAAATAGAGAGATGAATAATTAAAACTGCAAATAAAGAATGTATACGTCCAAATCTAAAAAACAACATAACTAGGGCTACTGAAAACCTATTCGCATGAAATGAAAGGGTTCCTCACTGAAACAAGGGCTCCTAAAACAACAGAGTAGTCCTCTAGGTCTGAAAGTAGACAGAAACAATAGATCTAGGAAACGACAGTTAGGTACAGTTGTAGTGGCTTCGGATTTGGATCAGCAATGAATGCGGCCCTCAAATAGCTCTAATACCATGTAGGAATTTATAGGGTAAGCTCCTCAGATAGAACACGAAAGGAAACCGCTCACAAATAGATCACAGATCAATACACTAGTATCCTTGACGTGGTTAAAACCCTCAAAGAGGGAAATAGTCCATGGCTTGAGCCAACACAGCCACTTCAGGAAATTTATTAATAAAAGAATGAAAATTTACATAAGCTTCTCTCATGAATGGTCACCCTACAAATTAACCTCCATTCTCTTTAAATAGAGATCATGGGACCAACCAGGTGTTAGGCCACAGATCAGGTGTCAGTTATACCGAGGAGAGAATGAACCGTCATATCACTTTATGTCTAGAACATATCGTGACCGTCAAACTGTAAGTTACAAATGTACATAGTAAAGAAACACACTTTACATAACTCTATACTAGACCAATTTATACTTAACTATTTCCTATGTGTCAGAATATCCTAACATCCGTCATATTCTTTTTAATGTAATGTTACATTATGTGACAACACCTCCCTCATATATTGGGTTGTAGAGTGCCTCTCGGTGAAATAACTTTTTTATTTTAATGTAACGTTACACATACCTTCATCATATATAATATATATTAGTCGATAGGTATATAGTAAGTTAGACATATCTTCCACATATACAATATATATTAGTCGACACATATATTTTTTAATGTAATGTTACGTTACATGACAACATCTTTCTCATATTTTTTTTAATATTTTTTTTTAATGTAACATTACGTTAAGTCACAACATCTCCCTCATATACTGGGCTGTAGACTGCCTCTCGGTGCAATAATTTTTTTATTTTAAAGTAATGTTACACATATATTCAGCATACACAATATATATTAGCTGACACATATATAGTAAGCTACACATATCTTCCACATATACAATATATATTAGCTAATACATATATTTTTTTAATGTAACGTTACATTACATAACAACATCTCCCTCATATTTTTTTAATATTTGTTAATGTAAAATTATATAACGTGACAACATCTCCTCATATACTAGGCTGGAGAGCACCTCTCAGCGCAATAAAAATCATTTTAAATAAAAGAATTACCTACTTAAATTTTCAAGATAAAAAAAAAAAAATTAAGATTTAAATTCTAGCCTATTTCCACTTCTTTATTTTTTAAATTTCACTATAAGAAGTAGACTAAGTATTTTAATATTAATTTATTATGTAGAAAGTATTTTTAATTTTCTTGTGTGTTTCACAAACTACTAAATTATTATTATATTTTAGTGAGGTTCTTTAAAATTGTGTAAATAATTATACTTGATAGATGAACAGTAATTTTTATGTTTTATGTGTTATATCTATTTATTTTACAATTATATATATAATAGTATATATAATTAAAAGTTAGTTTTAATCAATGAATTTAATAAGCAATGAAAGTATTAATAGAATTAAAATTTATGTTTACGAACTCAAAATTTAATAAGAAATATCTCTAATCATAGTTAAATTAGTTCTCTTACCACCAACTAATATGATATTTAGATTTATAGCCCCAAGAATTTTGTAAGCATTTCCTTAGCTCTTCATGCCTGAACTTCATAAACACAACTCATAGTGTACCAAATCTTAGGTTTAGTTAACACCTTCTTTTAAATTTCCAAAAAGAACTATTTTAATTCCAAAAAACTCCCCCACTTCCCATAGACTTCAAAAACAACAACCCAAACTCTCCACTCCTTTGTTTATCCTTCTTTCTTATCAAAAAAATCTCCTCATCAATTTCCCCAGCTACTTAAAACAAAACCCTAACCAAATATCTAAGTCCTTATTTAATGCCCCACCTAACTCCAGTACCCTATGTAAAGTGTTTTTGGCCCCTCTCATTAGTTATGACATTAGAATCAATCTTGCCAAATAATAAATGAATAAATTACAAGAGAACCAGTTGAACCTATGAATTAATGCAATGTTAATTTAACATAAAGATCCACTTCAGAGTGAAATAAATTAATTAGTCATTAACAAATCATAATGATAAATTAAAATTAATTCAACATAATTTTATTTTTCGTTAAGATTTAACCCAAATTAATAAATATTATATAAAATGTGTAAGGTTTAATTAATATTATTGAGATTTTATTTGCTTAAAAAATGCAACCATACTCGTTAATCATTAACAAATGATAAGGAATAATTAATATCAATCTAACACAAAATTCTACTTAAAAATAAATTAGTATGACATCATAAAACAAAAATATTAGCATACACACATGAGGTATGTATGCATAGTTGTTGGCACATACATTTCTTCTGTGTGTTCTAGTAGCATCAACTATTAACCTTAATCTATAGTGAAACCTATCATAATGAATTAACCAATTATATAGGTAGTCTCACAACACATTGTAGACCATACAAGAATATTACCTAGTTGTCAACAAATTAAGTGAAGCATGGAATCTTAGGAACAAAAATTATGTCAACCACTACCGTTACATAATAAGCCCACTAACACTCTCAACTACTCCTAGTAGCTTACCTATCTAACCCACTTGCATCCTTTATTTCTTGTCCATCCTTATATGTACTCTCCTAAAGCATAAGCTCTATCGACCTAACTATAGGTAGAACCTCGAAGTTTAAATTGTCAATGCAATGACCAAGCTTCCCAATAGGCATTTGGTAGTCATCATCACACTTCTAGGAGAGAATGACTTAATAATCTTCTACCATGACTTCACGTTTCAATCAATACATGGTGGAGAATGCCTCCACCCTAGAGTCGATCTTGGTTTTGGCTTCTTTTCATCTAGCTCTCTTCTTGGAAATCATGTTACATGAAAACCTGCATTTTAGCTAATTTCATGATAATGCATATAAATTAATACAAAAACTGATAAGAACATGCACATCATAGATTACTTAGTTAATGTCCCTAACATTAACCAATTACTAGTATGGTTTCTTGTCTATTACGTTTATTATTACTTTGTGTCAATAACATAATACTAAATAAACTTGTAGACTAGTTGTTGGTATATTTCAATCATAACTTGTATGGTCTAAAATAAGAAGAGAAAGGATAATGAGATAATAGGGGAATAGAATTAACAATTTAGGAAAAATATGTAAAAAAAAATATATATATATTCTAGAGTAAAAAATAGAAATCGATGCCCTACAAGAAAACTAGGGTTTGTTTTAGAATATTGCATATGTTATGGAATATTTTCTATTTAATGCATAACAAGTACTAAATTTTAGATAAAGATGATTAAAATAATAAAGGGCACAATATAATGGATCAATATCTAATTGATAAGGTTACGTGATATGATTAGCATTTCCATATTAATATGGTCATATGAAGGGCAGGTTGTTTATCTATGACTTACTAGCTAGCATATTAAAGACAAATATTGCCTTATTCTATTTTTACATATATTTGTCTTATTCTATTTTTACATAGGGAACATAGTAACTTCAATACCTTCCTCTTTAACAAGATAAAATATATTGGACATAGTTAAAATTAAAAAATTTGAGACACATACAATAAATGTATCATTTGGAATTCTATAAATTCATAGGAATATAAATTTGAAATCATTTTCCATAATAAATTAATGTCAATCAAGTCTATCATTAAATAATTTGAAAAGTATACTTATGAATAAATTCTTTCAACAACAGCCATATACAAAACTTAATGAAGAAATAATTAGCATCAGTAATAGATTAGTAATAAGAAAAGGAAAAGGTGAAAGAAAAAATCCCACTGTTCCATGAAAACTAATGAAAAAGGTGTAGAAGAAGGGGGAAATAACAAAAAGGACCGTAAAAAATGAATCTTTTACAGTTGTAGAGAAGAAATAGTACAAAAAAATAAAAGTTGCCCCAATGTTTTATTATAAAATGTGTTAGCAATTTTTTTTTTTTCAAAATTATGTATGTTATTCAAATAAGAATACAATTAGGAAAATATTTATGAATATAGAAAAAAAAATCACAACACAACTCAGTAAATGTTTCTAGAGATAGCTACATTCCAAATCTTGTAGAGAGCTAATTAAAAATGGCATGTACCCTAAAATTTGTGACATGCTCAACCCCTTGATATTTGATTAGGGATACATAATGTACAAACTTAACTTGAATCTTAATTCATGGAGAATGGATGTCAAATTTCATCTCCCTTTACCCATTTTTAAAACGCACTTCTAAGATTTCCACTATCTTCTACTCATCAAGAGCTTTCTGATGATATAAAATTCATCCAAATTCAATTTCTATAGAAAAAGTTATGCTCATTTGAAGATTATGTGCCAAGTGTCACATCAACATCCGTACCGTGCCACTTGGAAAACACATGGAATTCCTTTTTTCCATGTGTCACCATTATACATGCCATCTCTTTAGCCACATAAAGCTACTTGAGTCATGCTAGAACTTTGTTAGGTTATATCAATATTAGAAGGAAGTCTTGTTGGGTTATATCAGTATCAATATTGAAATAATGAACCTTTCTCCAATAGCTAATAGTCTTATCAGGATATATTAGTATATAGTCATACATCCATTCCTCGATCCCTTGATACCTAAAATCTTGAGACATAAATATTGATAGCTGGATATCATGAAATCCATGTCATCTTTATCTTAGCTATCATCTCAGGACCACTATACACTCCAATACACATAATCATACCATCTCATCATGACAATTCAACACCAAATCAACATTCCATATCATCAAGGACCCACCTTAGTGCTACATTGTCATGAAACATTACCTCTCCATGCAACACCTACAATGTTAGCATCCCATAGCAAGGCCTACCATCCCAACATGCCATGTCAGGAGCTTTCATATTATGGTAGTGTTGGGAAGAAAGATAGGTAGAAGATCCTTAAATTGTTAATACATGTCACTTAATACCCAAAAATAAACAAGTTTATACTAAATATTTATTAGATGACAAAAACTATCTAATAATTAATAAAAAATTTAAGGACCATTAGTATTGATGGAAATTCTAATACATTGGTCCAAACCTTTTTATACCTCATCATATGACACCCAACCTATGAGAGACGTTTTAATCTTATTTCATAACAACCCCTAAACCTTCCATATCCATTACAACTAAGCTCCTAGTTACGACCTTTTTTGCGGATTATGGCCATATTATAAATATAGGGAATATAATTCCCAAAGTTCCAACACTTTTTCATACAATTTCCAAATTTAAATGTGTCAATCCTAGAATTTTTTATAGTCCCAATAGTTATGTAGGTTAATACCCAATAGATAATACACAACCAAAACTAATACTGATCTCTCCCTACATCAATAGACATATCAAGGTCGACCAGTATCAGTGTCTTTATATGATTCTATGGATCTCATAATGCATTGGGATTGATAGCTCAATAACCCCTTCCAACTAGGGTACTAGTCACAAATACTATTAAGACGTTTTATCAGGGGTTGAAGCAAAGGAATTACTTTCCAAGATTTGTAAACCTCTTCAAATAATTAGTGTGCATGTTTCAAGGGATTGAAACTAATTCTGATAGGGTGAGGAATTTCCTATAAATATTTTGAAGACTTATAAATATTTAGTAGTGCCTAAAAGCATCCAAAACACTATACTAAACTAGGAAAATTCACCAATTATGATAAATATATTCCCATCCCAAAATACATAATTTCTCTCAACCAAACGAGCTTCTTTTTTGTCCCTGAGAACAACTTAGCATTTCACACTTCAAGCTATTTCAAATAAAGAAACTAGTATTCTAAATTATCTCTAGAGGAACAAAACTGCCTTAACTAGAGAATATATTTCAAGTAGAATAGTGATATACTCATCGTTGTTCTATACCACCACCAGCCCAGTAACAAACATGCACATTACTATAAACATAAATAATTATAGAGATCTAGCCAACATACAAATTTGAATTCACAACACTACTCACAGAAAACATTTAATTCAATGAAATATTTCACTTTACAAAGGTCATACATGAGGAAATGATAATTAGCAATGTAGCACAATCAGACAATGTTCGAGCTCTTCATTACAAGCATAATCAATATACCTCCATAATTACTTTAAATTCATCATTTCAAGTATAAATAGTAATCCGACATAATTATAAAAAATAGAACACAATACCTATCAAGGCATATCTATTTTTTTTAATATTCAATATCCTTCTTTTTTAATTATTAGAATTATCTTTGCTTTGTTATAATCTTCTAAACAAAAAGAGTGATATGTATCTTTGATCAGACATATTGAGTCTCCTACTACCAAGAAACTTTAAATATTTTAGATATAAAACATCTTAAGCCCTCGAAAAGCTTAGATAATCTATTAAAGCCCTTGAAAAAAAAAACCTCTATTCAGAAATAAAAAATCTATCTCATAATAATCAAATTTAATATAAATAATTTGATAATAAATCATTATGTAAATTTAATATTTTATACTATGAATGATAGATACTACATTTCAAAAAATTATAATGTTTGAGAATAATTATTTTGTTTGGTTTTTACCTATAGTGATTGGAAATAAGAATTTTTAAGATTTTTTTAATTAATAAGTTAGTTTATTTTTAATGTAAAGGAAAAGTTAATATTATTAGATTTAAAGGGAAAGATTAATACTTTTTTGATGTAACGGTCGGAGAGAGGAGGTTTACATGCCCCTAGCCGGTATCGAGTCCTGTCGAGCTGCGCTACAGCATATTTGGGCCATGGCCAGTGTATGTACTATGTACAAATCATATTATGACAATATATTGCTTCTTCAGTGGGGCCCCGCCCCCCTGAAAAAACTTTTTTGATGCGTGAATTTCTCCTCTTTTTAAACTTGTTATTTTTCTCTTTTCATTAATAATTAGTTTTTTTTCCAAGTTTTTTTTCTTTAATTTTAAATTTTTATTTTTTATCATAGGGCTTAAATCCATTATCACAGAGCTTAAATCCATTATCACAATATAATCAATATGAAATTGACATGTCATTTGTAGGAATTTAATTTTGGTGGCAACGAGGATAAACATTTTTCCTAAACATCTAAGATAAACTTTATTAACTTATTATAAAATGTATTTTCCCTTGCGATATAATAGTAAAATAAGAGAAATTAATGTGAGGCTCATGTCTCAGAGAATTTTTATAAAATGCTTCTTTAATAAAATTAATATTAAATTATAATTATTTGTAATTTTTATAAACTAAAAAAATGATGCAGCTTATACTTTTCATCGAAGTCATATTATTGTTCTAGGTGACTCATTTATCATCTTGATACACATGAAATTTTTAACAAAATTTGGAGATCCAAGATTAGAGGCAATTATTAGCAAAAATTGAAACTTTGCTAAAAAAACATGAACTGAGAAATTGAATGGTTCCACATGCCACAACATAACAACAAATTCGCTAACTCCCAATCCAATTTGGATACCAAATAAATACAAATAGTTTTTTTCAATTAATTTGTAACTTGCTAACCAACCAATTCCCTAATTATATAGATCTGAATCCATCTATATATGGTAAGTTTTTGTATAGATTAAATTTCTTTGGAATAATAAATCATAAATAGCAAGTTATCATAGTTACTTGGTACTACAGGAATTTTCTTCTTATATAACACATTTGAAAATTTTCCCTTCATAGTTCACATCAACATGTCACATGTTAAACACATGACCATCCTTATCCACATATCACCCTCTCATAGAACCACAGCCTTAGCCACATCACTTTCGTTGCAACCTCAACATTTCTATACACTTCGATCGACATCATATTTCCATCTTATTATTTCATGTCAACATGGTATGTTAATGCCATAAGCCTACGAAAGAAATAATCAAAAAGGGAGGAATTCTAGTTAATTTTTGGTGTAC
This sequence comes from Pinus taeda, assembly GCA_000404065.3. Lineage (NCBI taxonomy): Eukaryota > Viridiplantae > Streptophyta > Pinopsida > Pinales > Pinaceae > Pinus > Pinus taeda. The sequence continues at coordinate 40,013 of APFE030868669.1, read as the reverse complement.
ACTAACAATGATCCGTGTCTCAAACAAACACTTAATTAATAGAACATATAAATTGATTAATTGAAATATCATATTAATTTCCACTTAAACCAACTTACTAGGTAAAATATGCATGAAGTCTCTTTATTGATGAAGTGATACTAACTTCAAGAAGGTAAAAGCCTTCCTTCTCACACATTTACAAGTTTTCTACAAATATTATATGCCCAAAATGAAACAGTCATAATTATTATATGTAGTAGTTTTTTTTGTCGTTTCTTCATATGTTTTTTCTTTTATTAAATATTTCGCACAAAATAAATTTGATTATTTATTTTTTTATTTTGAAGATATTTATCTTTATCTATTTTATGATTGATTTATTAATTGGAAGTTTTTATTGATTTTTTTTTTGATATTTCTCACTGCATTCCAATTTATATAAAATAAAATATTAATATTTTTTATAGTTAAAATATCTTTTAATAAATAACTATTTTTCTAGAATACTTTTAAAGTTATATAAATGTTCATCAACCACAAAGACACTCTAATTTCTCCATTTCATATCCAATGACCATGCCATATTTGAAGAAGCCAAAACTTTATAATCTTTCTATTCCAATTAGTGAGACCTTTCAATTAGCCAAGCCAAAACTTTATAATCTTTCTATTCCAATTAGTGAGACCTTTCAATTAGCCAACAATCAAACAAGGAAATAGCATAGTTTTTACTTTAATTGGCTTATGAAAGACCAAACATATTCATTTAATGAAATAAAATCCTACACCAAGTCCTTCGAGAAACTTTCCACTAACTCAAGTGTTCTTTAGTGAACTCCATAAAATGTTCTTCGTCGAAATTTATAAAACTTTCCTTGGATGTTTTATGAAGACTCTTTCCTTTTAGTCTCCATTTTGCAATTGAGGCTTTTACTATATATCTAATACCATCTCTTCAAATGATATTCCCATGATCCAAATAATTAAATACAATCCTATTTAAATTCTTTCAAAAAAATTTCCACCAACTCAAGTGTTCTTTAGTGAACTCCATAAAATGTTCTTCATTGAACTTTATAAAAAGATTCTTTAGATATTCTATAAAGACTCTTTCCTTTTAGTCTCCATTTTTCATTCGAAGCTTTTACTATATATCTAATACCATACTTTCAAATAGTATTCTAACCAAAAAAATAATGAAATACAAGCCTACGTTAAGTCCCTCAAGAAACGTTTCCCCGACTCAAGAAACTTTTCCCCATCTCAAGTGCTCTTTAATGAACCCCATAAAATGTTCTTCATTGAACTTTATAAACTTTTCCTTAGACTTTTTATGAAGAACCTTTCCTTTAAGTCTCCATTTTGAAATTTAGGCTTTTACTATATATCTAAAACCATGTCTTAAAATGATATTCTCATCAACAGAATAAAATCATAGTTTATGTAGACTATTGACAACAAACTCAAAACTCTAATTAAGACTCACTAAGATTCCTTCATACCCAAAACAATTCCAACCACTTATTTACCAACTCCCTGACCACCAACACCTTAAATAACATAACCTCTAATCATTGATCCACTGACTCATAATCACATTAACTACTACTCAACCAACTAACCAATAAGATATTAAATCCATGACAATTGTGGTTAAATATAATCAAACATGGTAAACTGTGTTTGAATATAGTTATAGGTTTTTTTATTGATGCTAATAACGTAATAACTTATAAACCCTTTAAGCATTGTCCAAATACCCCCTTAAGGTCATAGGTTCTAAGAAACTTTTACGCATTACAATTATTGAATAAGTTGAGTATACAAAAAAACTGACATATAGAGGTAAATTTGCTAAGCCCATATTCAAAAAGGTTTTTCATTGTATATTTTGAACAAGTAAACACAAGTGAAAAATCACAAAAATTATGGCATTCTTCCAATACAACTTCCCCACAACATATGAATTACTTTTAAAATAATCTTTATCAATGAAATACGCTCAATACCTTTACTCCTAAAATACCCACTACAAAGGAACTACAATTGTAAGTATAATAAGTATTTTTTTTGTTAGTTTTGCAGACATCAAATGTGATATTTGAATATCATGTATATAAGGTATTCACTTTCATAAAAAAATTCTCTCACTAAAATATATAAATGTGATTAAATAAGTATAGATCCATCTTAACCACAAATTTAACATGATGAGAGAGGGATCAAAATTTATTTTAGAGTGCAAAAAATAATGTGTAAGTTTTCATTGTTTAAATTGACACCAAATTGGTGTATGATACCGCTCTGTTTGTGGGGCAAGGGACCCACCTCGCTGTAGGTATGTGACTGCTATGTCTACAAAGGAATACATACTCTTCCCCCTCTGGTTTTGAACCCATGACCTTTTAGGAGGAAACACTTGCTCAAAACCATTAGTCCCACTCAAGTTGTATTACTTCATATTAATATATTTTTAAGTATCTGTCAATATTACTTCATATTAAAATATTTTATTGGTAAGTCACCATGGATATTTTATTCTGTTCAACATTAAAATATTTTCTTTAACATCTTTTCTATATATAGATATATATATGAAGTTGATAACACATGTTAAAATATTTTTCAAAAGCATAAAGTTTAAACATGTTACAATTTTTTATTTTTAATTACTTTACATGAAATTATATTAGGTCATATGGACAACTAATTAAACATGTGTAACATATTTTTTCAGGAAATATTTTCCTAACAATGAAACATGTTAACTACAAGAAGAATACGCACATACTTACACACACATTCATACTAAACTATAAAATAAACCTCTCAACTCAATAAATAATAGATTTAATAAAAGGATAAAACAAATTTATTTTTTCTCATTTATAAAATTAATTACAATTTTCTCACCTAAGTGCTCATTATTGCATTAAAAACATAAATGTAATATAAAGAGTTTTCCTAATAACTGAAGCCATTTCAAAATATTATAAAATGTGTATTTTATAAATTTTGTGTTATTTAAATTAGATATAGAAGATTAAACAAACTAATAAACATTTAAAATTTTACAAATCATTACTAGTTTGATTAAGTTCTTTAATTTTTCATTATAGAAAATGCTTATAGTTTTTCTTCATTTCATAGTTTGTCTCTAGTAAAAGTTATTCAAAGATTTTTCCTTGGCCCCATTCTTGCCTTTATTTTTGTAATTTTAAATTAGCAACCTTTACAAGAAACCTACCTTAACAAAGCACAAATTATCTTATGTATTTTCCAGCTTATAAGTCATATAATAATTAATTATAATAAAATTACATGCTAATTAAAATGAATCAATAAATCATATATGTGTATATATATAAAATCAATTATACAAAAACATTTATGATTCTTTTAGAAAAAATATTAATATTCTTTTTAAATATTAGTGCTTAATAAAATTAAAATATAATACGAGAGTTCATTGTAGACATGTGTCTTGGAAATTTTACTTAATACTTGAATCTTAATGGATGACACGTTTCCAAGTACGGATTGTGAATATTTGTAAGACTCTTATGTGGATAATTATGATTAAGGTTTTATTTCATCTATGCTAAAATAGGTGAACTATTTCGGTTATTTTGGTACTTAACACATTTAGGATGTGTTGTAATGGTTGTTATTATTGTCAGATACTTATGGAATACTCCACTAGATATGAGACAAATCTTTCTTGTTGATTGGTTGTAATGATTGTCGCATCTTTGTGTACTATTTCGTTGTATTCTAGATAGATCTTGCATGGTTGTGTGTGTCTATACTAGCGTGGTAATATTACCTCTCTCTTATAGGATCCTTTCTTTTCTCCCTCCGTAGTAGAATAACCATTACAGACTTATAACCGAACACCCAATAGACACACTCACATTATTTTCAAAGGAACATTTTCATTCCTCTCTCTTGCTAATAGTTAGGGCCAAGGAAACTCTATAAGAATACATCGAAATCAGGCATATACTCTATATAGGGCTCCTATTCCAAATGGTGTGAGGTCTAATTGGGACTTCACATCGGAGAAACCCCCTTTGTTGACAAATTTCCAGCACCGTCAATAGGTTCCACCTCATTGACCTATCATGTTTCATATTTTAAGGAAGCCACATTATTGGCCTACTATGTTTCATAATTTAAGGGTGTCACGCCATTTTCCTACACATGTCTCTATCATGTCACCTTTCCATGTTGTTTGGAGTCCACTTGTAATCTACTTATGGTTTCTTATCATCATCCTGCCACCTGCATCTACCATATCACCTTTCCATGTCATTTTGGTGCCACATCTACCACCTTGTTGATCACTTCCCATTCATTTATGTGTACATCATTCAAAATGAGTAGTCTCATATGTTCTTGGGCACTGAGTATTGATCTCATTCTGACGAGGATTTTTGACTAGAAACCGTTCCACTATACAAGTCATCGCTCATCCCGCTCCCTCTTGAGCTTTATTTATGTCCTTGAGGTGGTGTGATAAATGTAAAAATCACTTGAAGGTGATTATGTTCACTGTTAACTGATTTAGATAATTTTTCATCTCTCTTCCAATGCCCATCACTTCATCGACTATGTTCGACATTTCTAAAATCACCCCTAGCTATGAGATCGAATAGACACATGAGTGTGGCTTGTCAGTTCCCTAGTGATAGAGCATTGTGACTAGATCCTACTAAGACCCCACATATTATCAAGGAATATTTTCCTCTTGACCTTCCACATTCTATTGTCAATATATTTGTGGACTCTATTATCAAGATCCATAGCGACTGGACATTATTCCCAGTAGCTTTCTATTTCAATACTCGTTAGCCATAAGAATTTTATTCCTTTCAAGCTTGCACTTTCCACCTTATGATTTTTGTCAATCTGAACAGGTGGGGATCTTGTGGAATCTTGAGTGGCATTTTACCATGACTAAACTTCAACACTGCAAAATCTGATTTTTCCTCATCCCATGGGATTTATGCTAAGTTACATAAAACATTGGAAATCTCTTTGAGAGTACTATCCAACAAAGAAAATTCTTGTAGAACTAATTCCTTCAAAAATGGAAAAACACAATAGACTTCCAAAATTTAATAAGAAACCAAGACATCAATGACATTATAATATTAACATGCTAGTACCTGACATAAATTGACATCAATGCCTAGAATCTTACATCAATGACACCAACAATATACCAACACTAATATTGTTTCACCATTGTAGAATCTATTATAGAAGGATAAAAATTATGTTAGGATTTTGTACCCATATGTTTCAAGAGGTGTTGGACCTAGTAAATGTTTAGTTATTAGTATTCTTAACTTGATATTTCCACTAAGGATGAAGGCTTAGAAATAGTGTATGTAATACAAAAAATCATGTACTATTTTCTAGTAAATCCATTCAAATTATTTATAGATCATTTGACATCAAAGTACTTAGTGAACAATCTAGTGTTGCAGGTAAGGATATGATGTTAGATGTTACTATTCATGGAGTTTGACATTGATGTGGGAGTGAATCCTAGTAAGCATAATTTTGGACTATATCATTTATATAGGTTATGTGGCGGAATCTAGAGGAAGTATGAATGAAGAGTTACTATACATGAAATTATTTAGGGTTGACACTTTACTAGATTAGTTCATAAGAATTGTAACATATCCTACCACAAGAAGGTTGCTAGAAGTGTATGTACTATCATAGTGAGGGAAATTCATAATAAGAAGCATGGAATACTAGCTAACTATAGGACAATTATATAATTTTGGATTCATTATTATTATATTGTACAAGTATGTGAAGGAGAATGAATAAGACATGGTATTATATGAGGCACATGAAGGAATTGTTGGAAGGAACAATGCAAGTAATAATTTTGTCTAGAGAATGTTTCAAATTGGGATATGGTGGCCTTCACTATTTCAAAGATACAAACAATATTTTAAGCATTACAATGTCTATTGGCCTATTGGGAAGCTATTGGGCAAGGATGAATTTCCACTCTTACTTGTCACTATGCTAGATTGCATTAAGAAGTGCAAGTTTAAATTTGTTGTGTCAATAAACCCTCCTGCATGTAGAACCAATACATGGTACATTATTACTACAAAGTATTATTTAATTAATATGGATTGCCTGGAACATATGATATTCGAGAAGAACTCTTGAATTTTTCGAAGAACTAGTGAATGGGAAGAGCCTAAATCAGTTAATGATTAAACCACTAAAATTTTTGCGTTTTTTACTTTTTAAAATACTATCACAATATTTGGCTATTTGGAGGAATTTACAAGTGGTTAAGGAAAACATTTCTTGAATTAAACTATCTACACATTTAACCAAGATCTTATCATCAATTATCTAAAAAGTACAACATATTATACATAGGTGAATGGTATGATGGAAGCTTTCGACGATTTATTTGAACATGCTTTGATGAAGACTAATAATGTGAATCATCACAATTTTGATCAATGAGTACTTGTAGTACTATGGGCATATAATACTATTAACAAAGGTTAACAAAGAATACTTCATTTTGTATAATCTATAGGAAAGAATACACATGCCCTGAGAGTTTGTAGTACTTAACCTCGAAATTGGAATTCATACTAAAATGTTAAACGGACAATCTTCAGAATAGTGGTTGAATGAGTTAATGCAATGGGAAGAGAACAAATTGGTTGTTAGTTATAGTCAGCTTGTGGAGAACAATAGCTAGAGACATTAAATGACCCCAACCTTAGTGCAAGAATTTAAACCTACCACACTAGTACTACTATATGATAGTAAGTTTCCAAAGAACCTTGGGAAGCTCCAAATTAGGTGGTCAGGGCCCTTTTGAGTTATTTATATAACTGAAGAAAGTGTATAAATATTAGAAACCCTTTGTGGTTAGTTTTTAAAATACCTAATTAATGGAAGTCAGTTAGAGGTGTACTATAGGTCCGAATGTTTGAATGTGTCATGATATGGAAACTTCAAACAATAGTAAATTAGTTTAGGATCAGGGAATAATTAACTATGAATAGGTGCATTATGAGATATTTTTAAAGGATTGTATAGGTGGTCATTGAGAAATTCCAATATAATATATAGTGATCCCCACTGAGACAAAAGTGTGCACCAATTCCAAAGTGGTTAAGTAAGAAAACATAATAGTAGTGGAAATTCCAAAGGAGGTACTCATGAAACAAAACATTTTTAGGAAGGTTCTCATTTGAAGGTCATGGAATTCAACATCTAGAATGGGATGCAATTTCCTCAGCTATAGTTGTACTATTATGTGGAGGTTATTTTTAGAGTAGATGGAGTTAACAAAGTTTTACCCAAAGACTAGATTAAAATAGTCTATTAGTATAGAATCATATCTCTATTCAATTTTCTCTATTATAGTAATAACCCAACCATGAACTATTGTACTCAGTTCATTTTGAACTGACTACATGGATGGTTCCTTCGGTTGGATCATGCATACCTTGTGAACATCACAAAAATCAATATGGTCTTGGGTTTCTTCATGACACAGGAGGACCTTGAAAATTTCATTTTAGACCATGATGCCACATTAGAGGATCTATATGATAGACATAACACCCACATATGGACATAGGGTGTGTATTTAAATAATCAAGGACTCAATTTTTTCTTTTGTCACATAATTTCTCTCCTGCAATTTGATCACAAGTGTTGAAGGGATAAGCTCCCATTGGGAATCCTCCTACCTCTTGACAATTGCATGCAAGGAATTGATATGTCTTGGTCATGACTCATAATGATATGTCTATATAGGACTACTTGTATGCATTCGAGAATGGAAAGGAATGATGTTGTGACTTGGGCCCTACTATTGATGGCAATTTTAATTTAGAAGTCACCCCAAGGAAATAATTATAAAACACCACTCACAAAGTTTTATCCCATGTTGAAGTTCAATGTGTAGCAACATAACAAAAAAAAATATGTTTAGAAGGAAACAAACAAGTCATTTTAAATGTTGTATGAACAAATGTTGTTGGATATTATTTAATCCTTTGAAATTCTATGCATATGGGTGGAGAAGAATATGATAATTCTATTCAATTTAAAATTGGCTTACATAATTTATTTATAATTCTCCATGAATATATTCAAGCAACTCCATATATCCTAGCATTCTCTATCACAGAGGACAACATCAATAATATTGTCATGTAGTGGGCATATACATTATGGCCCAAGCCTAAGGAAGGTATGGAAATATTTAATAGCTTTAAATTGCAGATGAAGAGGAAAAAAGACCTAAAGTGCAGGCATGAGTAGGGAAGAGATAGAGAAAGTTATGTAACAGAAGGGGAAGTCGTTAATAAATTCATTAACCTTACCACCACCTAAGTGTGAGTCAAAGGGGCATGAAACCAACCAAGCATCATCTATTTCGAAGCTTGTAGATATGGTCTCTCCATCTCAGACTCAAAGATAGTTAGTTTCACACTACACATGTTCCACATAGACAGAAAGTAGGGATATCGATACCATTTCTCCTAAAACAATAGCCACAACAATCACTTCCCTATTCTAGGAAATTAGTGCATTACAATCCAACTTGGAATAATCGAAGGTATTACATCAAGGCTCACCATAACATCTTAGTGAGCTATGTGGGGTGCTAAGTATTACTAATCCTAAGTTACTTGTGCCTACAACTAGGGGTAGCACAATTAGTGTTACATCTTTAATAAAAATTCAAAGTTTTGTAGGAAAAATGGTTCTTTGGTTAAATTATTTTTTCTTATCACTTTTCATCCATCATCCACTTCCAGGAAAAATTATGTTTTTATATGTGTAGTTGGATATGTCACATGTTCCCTTACATGAAGTTTAGCATTATTTAATGGATATCATGCAAGAGTTGTAGGATACGAATAAGGTTGATTGTACATAAAATTAAAATTATCGGTTTTTACCCTATGTAGAAATTACCTACAAATGAATTCTTCAAAGTAGAAAATATATATAATGGCGAGAACATAAGAAATATACACAAGATTTTCCCTTGGAACCCAAAACAAAGAAAACTAGAGTGATTTTTGAGTATGTTCCACTCAATGTTACAATATATTGTATACATGTCGAAGAATTTATAAAACCCAATTCATTAACCCTAGAATAGAACATAATTATAGTTCCCTTGACCAAATCTAAAAAATACCATGGTAAACATCATCATGCCAAAAACCATGCACAAAAACATCGGTGGGTGTTCTTGCCTATTAAATTGAAGCGAGAAAAGAACTCATTTCACTTGTGCCTTATTAAAATGGAGAAATTTGGATTTCCACTTTAAAAGGATGAGTTGTTAGATAGTCAGTAGGAGTTACACAAAAAAATCACTCAGTTGAGTTAGTCAATTTCAGTATGTGGCAAAGAAGTAGAGTTGTGCATGAGTTGATTTCTAAGATCTAGTTATCTAGTGGAATTATATTTAGTGAAACTTAGTTTTCTGAGATCTAGTCTACAGTAGCATTAGTATGAGTTTAGTTGAGTAGTTGTAGATGTTGTTAACTCAATGATGTCTCAGTTAACTAGTCAATTGACAAAAAATATCCATAGTCATGTATGCAATTTGAATTTCCTATTTGACTAGAGAAAAAATGCATAATTGTAGTCATTATTATATAATAATGAGTGTGCAGAGATTGCATGTATAATATGAGATAATTTCTACAAAATTATGCAGGGAAATATGAGTGAGTATAGGTAGAGCAAGTACAGGAAATGTGACTATATGTAGAGCGAGTGTAGGAAAAGAGAGTGTAGGTAGTACGAAAAGAGAGTGTAAGAAAAGAGAGTGTTTCTATTGTATATTTTCCCTTCTGCAGATTGAGTAGAAGAAATTTGTGTCTACTATTTTCAGTCATAATTCATTAACATTGGCAAATTTTGAGTTATTTCTACATGGTATCAAAGCTATTGAAAAGTACATAGAAACTAGGTTCCTCGTCATCTCTTAGAGAAATTTAGAAAGGAATATTTGTAGTGCCTGAATTTGAGTGTAGGAATCGAATTCTACAAGTGCAGGAATTCGAGTGCAGGAATTTCTTTAGTGTAGGAAAAATGTCTTTCTATGGATTGAGGTTTGAGTATGCATTAGAGGGAACTTCAAATTTCATTGCTTTGGAAGAAAAAATAAAAGTTGTGTTGGATGACAATGGAGTATTGCAGTACACAAAAAATGATATTCAAAAACTAGTAGCATTAGATGCATAGGATTTGGCTCAGTGGAAGAAAGATATAACAAAAGCCAAGAGGATTATCCTGGAGGGAGTCAGAGACCATGTGGTTTTTAGTTTTCATGGCATGTAGACTACTTGTGCAATGTGTAAAACCCTCACAGATTTATACAAAAGTAGCAGTGATGCTAGGAAATTGCCATTAAAATATTAGCTTAGGAACATTGAATGAATAAAAATGAAATTATTGTTCAATACCTATCTAGATTCACTCCGGTGAGAGATTAACATGTAGGAGTTGGAGAAAATATGCCATCCTCTGAACTTTGGTCTAAATTTGTGTAGGAGGATATTATAAGAAACATTAGAGATAGTATCACATCTAGAGCTGATGAGGAAGAAGGCCTTGATTTAGAAGGAAAGGGGAAGAAAGCGAAAGGTAAGAAGGCCCTAGGAAAGGAATAATCTAGCTAGAACCATGGAAAGAAGAAAGACCTTAGTAAAATTAAATGTTTTAACTACCGTGAGTATGGACATTATGAAACCAAGCGTCCACACACGAAAAAGAGTAAGAAGCCTACATTAGGAGTAGGACGCTACTCTGATACCAATTGTTATGTAACCAACTCATAAAATAGAAGAAAATATAGATCAACAACTTCAAAAGCAACCTCTTAGAGGGGGAAACCTCCATTACATTACACAAATGAACAATTCTTGGATGATACAAATGACAGGACCTCCTTTCTATATATAGGAGTCTAAGGGGTCACAATATAATCAGAGCCAACACAAAAATAGCAATAGTGGGCTTCTATGGGGTGGAGTAATAACAATATGGGGACAACACGGCCAAAAAAATAACAATAAGGGGCTACAATGAAAATAAGAATAAGGTAATACACTATTTTTATAAGGACCTAACAATACATCCTGAAAATGTTGTAGAATTGGGTACCTGCTCAAAATATCTTCATCCTCAACTTCCTTATCCTTGTCACTAGAAATGTGAACTACAAATAACATACAACCTTTCCTATGACTATGCGTTGGCTTCATAGTTGTCACCATGCTAACTAATGTGGATTTCTTATTTCCTTGTACGACTCTTGGTTCCCCATTGTCATCCATGCAAACAATTATTTTGTCATAACAATCCATCTTGGTTCTATGAATATAAAACCACTTCATTCCCCACAACATATTGTATGATCATAATGGTAATACATTCAAATGTGCTATGGAAGTCATGCAATTCAAATCAAATACTCAAGCTCTTACCCAATGATGAACTTGCTTCTTTGTACCTATAACCAACTTCACTAACCAAGATTTTGCATGCAAATCCTTACTCAAACCACACTTATCCACCAATTTATGACTAACATAGTTATAATTATATCCAGTGTCAATCAAAATAAAAATAACCTAATCACAAAGATTACCGTCCATCTCAATGATAGATTCCTAATGGTACACTTGCTTGTTATCCAATGCTGCATAAATATGACGAACGCTCTAAACAACATCCCCAATAGTCGGTGCCTCTTGTGCACTATATATGTGAGGCCTTCCACCCTGATTCTACGGAAAATCTCTCTTAATATTCTCCTTTCTACATGTCCAACACTCCAACCAACCAGTACCCTCACCTCTATGTTGTTGTTGTTGCCACCCATGTCCCTACTTAGCTTCATTGAAACTCTTTTGTGGTGGCACATTTTCCTTCTCATCTACATTCTGAGGCCTTTTCCTTTTCAGCTACCATTTACCTTTACCTTTGTCTTTCCCTTTCCATCATTGCTGAGATTCATTCTTATGCTTTGATTATTCATAACAATGTTTTAAATTCCTTCAAGTGATAGAGGCTCATCATAATCAATTTGATCTCTAAATTCTAATGGAAATCCACTGAAAAATAATTGAACTTTAGCCTTCTCATCTTTAAGATATGGTACATACCTTAATAGCTCCAAAAACTTTGTAGTGTACTCTTCATCTGTCATTGGTCCCATATTTAGCTCATAAAACTCTTTGGCTTTACTATCGTAGTACCTTTCTGACGAGTATTTCTTCCTAAAAAGCCTCTAGGACCCATGCCAACTCAAGTCATCTATCTGGATGTCTCTAGCCCACTTCACATCTTCCCACCAAATGTCTACTTTATCTTTCAAGTTGAAGATCGCTACTCTGACCTTCATGTTATCCGTGTAATTATGCAACTTAAAGAATTTGTTCATCACAAGTATGTAAGCCTTTGCAACTTCCAGCTTCATCACATCTCCATCAAAAGTAGGTGGCTTCTCTTTGTTAAACTCGTTAGGAAATTATCCCCTCTCGCTCCTCCTGTATGGATAATAAGGATGACAATCATGATGTCTATCAGAACCAAAACTAGAATAATACTTGTATCCATCACCTCTATTATCGAGAGTATCCAACTGTTAGAACCTAGATCAACCTCAAGCTAAAGTGAGACAATCCTAAGATAACCATAAACCACGCTTAACCTGGTAGCTAGCCCTACCAGGTTGGGAGAGGGCTATCTCCTTGTCAATCTTGGTGGAGATGACTGAATTGAATATATATTTTAGGCTAAGTATAGTATCTCTAGGGTTTTTGAGTTGATTTTGAAGCTTTGGTTACTGGATCAAATGGAGCAGGCAACTTAGGTTTGGGAAATCAAATCAGGGATGCATACATGTTCTGTGGGGTGAGATAGATAAGTGTTTATGCACTATTAATCGAGTGAGATGGTTAGTTTAATATTGCTAAGGAGCTGAGGAGGGCATGTGGAGACCATGAATCCTCTTCAAACTACTGAAAACATAGAAAATTAAATGCATTCCCTAGGCAAAGCACTGTGATCAATGAATTTTGCCTATCTACCTTGATTCATTTAGCTTAGAATAATGGAAGAGATTTTGAAACATATAACACAGAAATAACTCATTACAGAAGAAGAAACAATACGAAAACACAATATCACAAGAATCCCACAAAAATAGTTGTAAAACCTGGTTTTATTCTTGACCAATCTGCAGATACAAGTATACAATGTGTGCATCACTTCAAAAAGAGTTCAACCGTTGAAATGACTAAGAGAAAACATAATATAGGCATCAAACAACTCATTCTAGTCATTGGGGTCAAATCCATGAGTCAAGGAGCTATTTCAACAACATCTAAACTAGGAACAAGAAAGTAGGTAGTGGAACAACTTGCCTCTAAAACTAAGGAAACTGATACATTCAGTTCAAAACCACTTTTGATTTGATGTATCTACCCCATCAAGTGTTTTACATAAATATTTACATCACATTACATAATTTACCATGGAAAATTTATCAAGAAAAGAAGAAGAAGTCAACTGCTAAAGAAACTAGGTGAAATTTTACTTTTAGGCAAAATTGAACCAAATGAGGCCTTCCACTCAACCAAATCAGGCCCAAGATAGCCTATTGGAAAGCTCTGCTCAAGTTTCTGGAACATCTTGAATTTCCTATTTTGGAGTTGATTTGCCAATACAAAAGTCAATTCTCCCAAGACTGCCTCTTGTGGGTCCAAAAAGTGGCAGAGAGGGTATTTTTTGAGTGTTTTTTGCCCTTTTGGTGGCCAAGATCTTCTCCAAAATTGATGAAACGTTCTGGTTTGCTTATTTTATGAAGTTGGATCGAAATATATAAGCCATTTTTCAAGAGGATACACCAATTCAATGCGCAACACCGGTGGCATTGTGCATCAGCCAGAATTTTCTATGTTTCTAATTCAAAAATTGGAAAATGACAAAATTGTCTCAAAATTTGCCCAATTTTGGCTCAAAATTGCATCATGGGTTACTTTGTTTGGTTAAAGTCACATCAGCCAAAATGTTGAGATTTTCATCTATCTTTTTTCCTTTTAAGGCCCTCCTTAATCTTTCCTTAAGGTGCTTGATCCTTTTGTTGCATACTCTATTTCGGGTCAAATAATCATGTGTCATATGCCTTAGCATCGTATTGTCTCTATTTGCTTTCTTTATAGGCCCCTCAAGGTGAATGCTAACTCTTTCAAGCCATATTTCTCTATCATGCTCCACTTCTTGTTCAATAGGAGTCAAGGGAACCGAATGCTCTTTGTTGCTTTGCCTTTGAATTTTTACGATCTCTAACTCCATTTGGCTTTGTTCACCCTCTAACTTCTTATTCTCCTGCTCTAGGTAACTGATAATATATCTTCCTCTAGCTATCTTGTCTTCTAGCATGTTAATGTAAGCCTCATATTCTTTCAAAAGCATTCTTTGATCAAAAGAAGGGTTATCTAGGTCTATTACCTGAGTATGATGAGGTGGCACATTAGAGCCATGCTCCTCAAGCTAAAAATCCCTCTCAACACCATCACTAAGCTCCTCCTCTGTAACCTTTCCTTTTCCTTTGTCAAGCTACTACCCATTCCTTTCCCTAGAACTGCCACTAAGGGTGCCCTCCTCAAAATCAGGGTCACTATCTCTTTCCATTTTTGTCTCTTTGGGATGATTTGATGAATGATGGATAGTTATGTGAGGAAAAGATGAGTATGAAGAGATTTTATAAGAAGGAAAATAATGGTGAGATGAAATGAGAGGGTAAGTGATCCTTATAAGGAACCAGTGTTTGATGTGAGGGGGTTTAGAGCTCAGTGAAGGGATTAATTTTTGTAGGGAAATAGGGGAAGATGATATGGGTTAAGTAAGATGGGATTTAAAGGTGAATTTAGGGAAAATGATAATGGGAAAATGGAGACAAGTGAGAAGAGCTTGAAATGGTGAGAAATTAGGTAGAAGACAACTAGGATTTTGTGTTTTAGGAGGCTAAACCCACAATTATAGCATAAAAACCCTATGTGAGATCAAAAGTGAGGTTACTTACTTGATTGGAAGAGAAATGCAGCAATGAGAATGATTTGAGGTGACGTTTGGCAGTTTTGAAGTCTTACTGACCAATGTGCAATGCATGCTCACCAATTGGTAGTGCCTCTATGATGCGCAATGCCAGTGAAATTAACACAGGAGAAAACTTCCTGATGTGTAACGCCCCTCTCGTGCACAGTGCCAGCCTCCCAATGTGTAGCGCCTTTTGCAGGCCACTTTTGGAGTCCTTTTCGGTGTCCAAATTGGGCGTGTGATAGCTTTTTGGAGAGATTATCGAGTCTACCTTGGATAACATCTTGAATTTTCCAATTTAAAGTCTAGTTTCCCTATCAAAAGTCAAATCTCCGAAGACTGGTCAAAATGTGCAGAATGAGGCTGCCTAAATGTAGAGTATTGTTGCAATCAATGGTTGAAGGTCTTCGTCAACTCCACATTAAGCTCATGGTAGCTCATTGGAAATCTCTCTCTGAATATATATCATTTAAATCATCAATAAAGTCATTTGAACATCTCAGCTAGGTGAAATATTGATTTTCCCAAGGTCACTCCAAAAGTGCATCAATCCTGCTGAGGCCAATGATGTTTTCAACATTTCTCCTAAACCATGAAACCTATGTAAAAAATGAAAGAGATTTTTCTTCTTGGGTCAATGGTGGAAAAAAACCTCTCTCGCTTTTGTCAAATTCATCTTTTCTTGCTTAGAAACATAGTTGGAAGAAAACCTATCCCGATATGTGGAACGGGGGATTTGTAGAAATGAAGGGAAATGAAGGGGATAAGGGGATTCTAAATTATTGAGAAAATTTTTGGAAGTAGGGAGGGATGCTAGAAAGTAGGGGAAAGTGGAATTTCAAATATTGAGTGAGGGGAAGGGGTCCAAAAGGGAAAAACACAAGCCTAACCTAGAAAATTGTCAAATTGTAGAAATAAGCCAAGGTTTGTGGGAAAATGATGAATTTGAGGGATATCATTAATGGGAATTATTTAAGAAGGTATATTACGGATAGGGGAAGGTGAATGAACATTAGGACACAAGTTTTTTTGATCATTTGTCCATCCATGAAAAATTACCTTCAAAACCCTAAGAGAGGGAAATGGGCCTACCCAGGTACAACTGAAGCACGAACAAGGTGTAAAATGACCCATTGGAACCTGAGATGATGATGACAACTCTTTGAATGATGGTACATTAAGCTGAATGGTGACATGGACCAACACTTGGAAGATTTTGGAAGGAGTGAAAACAACCCTAGACCTAATACCTAGTAACCAAATTTTACTTGAAGACTCATTCAAATGACAAAATTTGACTTTGACACCGCGAGACCACTTTGTAAGAGCATATTTGATAACTGATGGAAAGCTTCAAATGCTAACACTAACACCAACAACCTTCCATCTCTAATAGTTTCATCTCTATATGACCATATATGCTTGTAGTAAATAGACTTATGAATTGCTTTGTGATCTAAATACTCGTAGTTCTATTTCAACATTTAATGGTGTAATAAGTATTAGAATTTCAAGCAGATTCAATTTATTTCAAGTCTAGTTACACATATTGGAATTGTTGTATGGGTTACATGTTATTCGTTACTCCTTTCTTGTCATAAGGGTTCGTATTTATGTTTCATGGTCCTTCAGTATTCCACACAACTCCATTTCCTTGCATATTCATTTAATTACACAGGATAGTTCATTGTACACTCGTCATGTGGGCACACACTTCTATTTTTTTTGTTAATTGAGAACTACTCAATGCTCCAGATGTTCTTACCCTAACATCTACAGCTCTGATTTTCTCCACTAACCCTACCCTTCATAATTTCTCTATTTACCAAATTGAAAACCTACCTCTATTGTTTTTCTTCTCTTTGTTTTCATGGTAGCAATAGTGGTAAGAGGGTTTCGACCACCCTAGCCTTTACCTCTATCATTCTTAGGAAGGAGATCGTCGGCCCTTTATCTCGGCCCTCCTACAGAGAAACATGGGTGTTAAGGGATTTTAGTCATCAAGGCCTTGGCACCATTCGAACAGCAGGAGAGGAAGAGAGGTTCGACCTTTGCACCGACATGTTTCCTCTCACAGTTCATCACCACCACCATGGTAAAGTCTCATGTCTGGAGATGTATAGTTCTTTATTTTTTTTATATGCCTTCTTTTCTAGATTATTGAACATCGCCCTTTTCATTTGGATAAGGATTTATGCAAACCTTCTTCCTTCATGTTGATATTGATTAAGGACATATTCCATCTTGGGTAAGTTCTATTGTTTGCAGATAGGGTTAACGCTTTCCCCTTTAACTTATTTCATCGCATATTTTATCATTTTCTTTTCTCCTGACATGTTATCATTCTCACTGAACTCTTTGTACAGGTGCATATGACAGCTTCCAGCATAAGCGGTCTCTTTAGGTAATTCATCTTCCTACTTGATTTTTGGCTTTTATTTCATTAAGGATTTGATATTATTCTACATATTTTGCTAATCATACGTTTCTTTTAAACACAGGTATTCCCATTTCCAATAACCACATTATAACTATGCACAAACCCCTAGCATCTAACCCTCACAATTTATCTATACACAGGTTGGTCTTTTCACTCAGCTAAGTCTTCTTGCCTGTCGATTTTACCCACTATTTTCATTCCGCGACTAGTAAACCCAATGTGGCCATGGCCCAAACAAGCTGATTTGGCTCTTAGTTGCTACTTCTGTGAACTTTTAGTTTATTTTCCTTTTCTAATTCTATTCACCTTTGGGCTGAAGGATTCAGTGAGATTAGCAAGAATATGTATAAGACTGTTAGAAAAGCACCTAAATATTCATGCTTTGTTTTAGCATCTATATATTCTTTTGAACCTTCAAATGACTTAACTATTCATCAATCTATATTAATTTAAAATACCAGTTATTACAGGTTTGTCAATACTATGATTCAAATGTGTAAATGCCCCTCTAGAAGTTTGATTGATATGCTACATCTGTTTGTTAATAGCTACATTCACATTTATATACTTTGTTCCACTGTTTTCATTTTATTTTATGGTTGTCACACTAGTTTTTATAATCCTTTCATATGAATAATACAACTTGATGTATTGCTTCCTGCTAGTAATGTCTACAACATTTTTTATACTATTGCTTCATCAATAAATTTTTGATTTAACCCCATGGTCTGAGGCTCTAGTGATAGTAGTAAATTTGGTTGTATACATACATATATTCATATATATGTTTATAGGTAAGTCCAAAAATCTCAGCTCATATTTCTTTATTTATTTATTTAGATAGGTATAAATAAAGCCTGTGTGTCTAATTTTGATATAGTATACTTTTGTTTACACTATGGCCCTTAGTCTAATTCTCTTTACATCTAGAGAATCTGGCATACAAATTTCTAGGGATTATATGTGTGATTCCCAGTTGAGGGAAAAACTTCAAATCAAAGTCCTCATAGACTTGAAGACATTATCTCCCCTCACTTTACCGTGCATTAATTCTTTTATATAGTGATTCTAAATAACTATCCTTGTATTCTAACTCATTCCTATATACAAACTCTGTCGATAACTCTGCGGACCAATAGAGTCATACTATTCAATTTATAGTGTCTGTCTTATTAGTTTTTCTCCATAGGTTACACACGCCTTAATAGCTATTATAACACAACCTTATCTTGGTCTTACTTAACCTGCATCCAATATAACATAATATTTCATACTAAACAGATAAGATTTATAACTTATAAGATCATAATTAATCAATGATAATATCAATGCGTCAAAACTCAACATGTTGACTTAGGAATACTAAAATTATCCATTACAATTTGGTAAACACAACAAGTGTACATATAATGTGCCTTCATAACTATACATTCATTAATATACATCCATTTTTAATATAACTTGATTAATACCTTCTACCAAGAAGAGTTAGCAACCCTCATCATGCATCAAATTGTTCATTAATTTTCCATTTTTCGCATAATTGAAATAGTTCAGCATATGTAATACTCTTTATCATACAAATTTAATAAGAACACTAAATCATATACTCTAAGTAAATAACACCTACAGGATATGATGAACAACAAACTTTCCACTATAGAAATTAATCACCATACTCTATATGGATAAAGCATGAAATTGGTAAATAAGACAAGCCCAATACTAACATTCATCTAATCAAATTTATGAAAACATAGTAAGAATATTCTGATCAAAATTCTTATTCTGGGAAAATCACTAGCTGACTACACCAAACCTCCCAACCATGAATCCTCTGATTCCCCTCGAGCTATGACAACTTGCCCCTACATCAGTAACCTCTACTCTGCTTTGATAATGCATATTTATCATTATCTTGTTCACAGATTTTTCCTAGGCAGCATCCTGCCTTCAGCAGTTTTGTTTCCCCATAACCTAGGATTTTTCCATGTCTTTTTCCTTAAAGCTAAAAGCATGCTTTTCCACTTGCAGCGCTTTTATTACCGGTATTTATCTCCCACCGGATTAACACAAATATATATATATATATATTATATATATATATATTTCCTATATATAATTTCAATTTAGGAAAGAAAATCATGGTGAATCTGATACCTCTCAGATTCTGGCAAGTTTCATCCTCTTTTCTTGGGTCATCCCATGAATTTTCCAAAATTCTTAATCACAACATTAACAATTTGTATCAATTAAAATATAACATTCACATATTTATTGTTATCACCTACTAGCATATGTTTTTCTGCAATTATTTCATAATGTTTCAAGTTCATGAAAATGGAAGATATTACATCATCCCTCCCTTAAACTTAACATTGTCCTTAGTGCTATTATTCAACTAAAAATAATTCAGGGTAGGCAGCCCTTATAACCTCTCATTTTTCCCAAGTCACCTCCTTAGGGTAAGGTGTTGCCACTGCACTTTAACCTGAGATATGATCTGATTCCGCAATACGGTTTACCTCTATTCCAAAATGTGGAGTGGTTTGAGCAAGAAATCTCCTTCCAGCTCCACCCATAAAATATGCCAATCAATTACATGAGTGCCGTCATGTACATATTTTTTTAATAATGACAAATGAAAGACATTATGCACAATAATATGAGCTAGTAGAGCTCATTGATAACCTACCTGACCTATTTGATCCAACACTTTGAATGGTCCATAGTACCATGGTGCTAATTTAGCACAACTTCCAATACTTAAGTTACTCTTGTGAGGCCTAATCCTCAAATAAACATGTTCCCCAATTTGAATTTCCTTAAAATTTATTTTCTTATCTGCATAACTTTTCTGTCTATCTTGAGCTATCCTGATATTTTGGTGAATTATTTTCATCATCTCTTCCATTTCACCCAATAGTTCAGGCCCAAGGATCAACTTATCCTCTGGTTGGCTCCAACTCAGAGGGGTATGACATTTTCTTCCATATAGAGCCTCAAAGGGGCTCATCTTGATGGAAGCCTAGTAGGTGTGGTTATAGGAAAACTCGACTAAATGTAAATAGTCTTCCCATTTTGTGGGTTTGTCCAGCACACATTCGCAGAAGGTCCTTTAAGAATTGATTTGTTCTTTTAGTTTGTCCATCTCTATGTGGGTGGTACGATGTACTGAAATTCAGTTTGGTACCAAAATTCCCAAACATGGACTTCCATAATTTTGAAGTAAATTTCTCATACAATCATTTTTGGTACACCATGTAATCTGAATATATCTTTCATGAAGATATTTTCTATTTGTGTTGTCCCAAAAGTTGATTGTATGGGAATGAAGTTCGCTACCTTGGTCAACATATCCATTACCAGCATAATGGAATCATGCTAATACCAATTTCTTGGTAATCCAGTTATGAAATCCATGGAAATCATTTCCCATTTCCACTCTGGAATAGGTAGTGAATTCAGAAAACCAGCCAGAATCTGGTGTTCTATTTTGACTTGTTGACATTATAGACACTTTGCCAAATAATCAGCTACCTCTTTTTTCATTCCAACCCAAAAGAATTGTTTTTTTAATGAAATTATCATTTTCTGGTTTTCTGGATGACCTGCATATGGCTCTTTATGTTGTTCATCCAATATTAATCATCTGAAGGGTGCGCTATTTGGAATAACCCATCTACCATGCAAAGTGATCAATCCTTTAGAGTTAATC
The DNA here is from genome assembly GCA_000404065.3 of Pinus taeda. Lineage (NCBI taxonomy): Eukaryota > Viridiplantae > Streptophyta > Pinopsida > Pinales > Pinaceae > Pinus > Pinus taeda. The sequence goes on along the minus strand of APFE030868669.1, from coordinate 18,726 downwards.
ACATACCTTGTTTTCCTACCTTGATGTATCTATTTGTACAATTCTTGGTATTCGGGATCATGTTATCTTGCCAACCTCACTTGTTCCTCAAAATCTACTTTTACTCCTACTCCTATGTGTGCGACTTTAGCATGGGCATGCCGACTTAATGCATGAACAATTTTATTCTCCTTCCCATTGATATGTTTAATTTCAAATTCAAACTCGCTGAGAAAGGAAAGCAGTCTTGCCTGCCTCGCATTCATGTCGGCTTGACTAAAAATTATTTAATGCTAATGTCGTTGGTCACTAAAACAAACTTTTTACCCAGCAAATAATGTCTCCACATTCTTAAAGCATGAATTACGACATCCAACTCCAGATCACACATAACATAACTTTTCTCATGTTTTTTCAATTTACAGGACTCATAAGCTATCACAACATCGTTTTGTAGCAATACCCCTCCTAAACCCTGAAGGCACACATTTTTGCATACACAAATTCCTGTTATGGATCTAGTATCCATAACACCGGGGCTGTGGTCAGCATTCTTTTTAGTTCATTAAAACGTTCTTGACACTTTTCAGTCCATTCAAACTTTGTTCCTTTTTTCTCTAATGAGGTGATGGGGTATGCTAATCTGCAAAAGCTCATCACAAATCTACAATAGTATCCTACAATACCTATAAACGAACGAACTACAGACACATCCTTTGTTACTGACTATTCCAAAATCACTATAATCTTTTCTAGATCCATTGATAATCATTGTTTAAATATGACATGTCCCAGGTACTATATCTTGGTTTTGAAAAATTCACACTTGTTGTTGTTGGCATACAATTTATTTTTCCTTAAGTTCTGCAATGCTATCTTTAAATGTCCTTGGTGTTCATCCTCATTCTTGTAGTATACCAAGATGTCATCTATAAAAACCAATACAAAGTGATCCAATTATTGGTGCAAGACATTGTTCATGAGACACATGAATGTCGTTGGAGCATTGGTGAGACCAAAAGATAATGCCACGAACTCATAGTGACCATAATGTGTTCTAAAAGGAATCTTTTGTATATCTTCCTCCTTAATTCGTAATTTATGATACCACATCCTCAGGACAATTTTTGAAAATACTGAGGCCCCTCTGACTTGATCAAATAGATCATCTATTCTTGGTAAGAGATATTGGTTTTTTACTGTTAATTTGTTCAACTGATAGTAAGCTATACACATTCAGTATGTAGTCTTTCATTTTCACAAAAAGAATTGGCACCCCCAAAGGAGATACGCTGGGTATGATATATCCCTTGTGCAATAACTCTTGTAATTGCATTCTTAACTCCAATAATTCTGGAGTGCTCATGCGATAAGGAGTTCTAGAAATCGGAACAACCCCAGGTACAAAATTTATCATGAATTCTATATCTTGAAATGGGGCGCAATCCTGGAATTTCTTCTGAAAAAAATCCAGGAATTCCTTAATGACTGGGATCATTTCCATCCTCTCTTGTTTAGACCTTTGAATGTTGTCCTCTACCTGCACCAAATACAGTTGACAATGTTTCCTGGCACTTCTTTTCAACTGTAAGGCAGAAATTTGTCGAACTGTTGCTAGTTTTTCCTTTCCCTTAATGACCATCATGACCCCATCAGTTCCTATAGACGTCACTATTTTCTCCAAACCATTTATAATAGTAGCTTGTTGCTCTAACCAATCAATTCCCACTAGTATTTCATATGACCCAAGTGGAACGAGGTTCAATTCTATTGCTGACAAATAACCATTAAGATCAACAGGGCATTGTTTCACATATTGAGTAACTTTTCTCTTAGTGCATGTGGCTAATTGTACTATCCATGCATTACTAAATTTTTCTATTTTCAATTTGCATCTTTCTATAGTTTAAGGACTAACATAGCTTAAAGTAGCTCCAGGATCTATTAAAATGGACGTAGTCTGGTTTGAGATATTACCTTCTATTTCTAACATAGTAGATTGATGATTGACTTACCAATTTTCTAGGGCAGCACTAATCCTTGGCATGCTTCTTGCAATGTCATTTTTTGTAGTAGCCTCCTGTATTATATATATGTTATGCATGGATCAAGAGTTATGTGGGTAGTCTCTCATCATATGATGTCCCGCACACACCCAACATCATAATGGTTCTTTGGTGGTGTCATTCTTTTTGTTGTTCTATTCTGTCACTCTTGAACCTATGTGAGACTAAGCTACCAACAATGTCTCTTCTCTGTTTTCCTTCCTCTTTCGATAATCTCTACCAAAATTTATCAAATAAAGTGGTTTTTGCTTCTCCATTTCTCCACATATTCTTCCATACTTTGCCACCATCACTTTTAATTTTCAATTGTTGATGACATAACCTTTCTTTTTTGATTACTTCATCCATAGTTTTTGGGTTATCGAACTCGATTCTTTCCTTGTAAGGGATTGCCAAACAGTTCAAAAAGCATTGAATTTTTTCTTTCTCTTCCTTTAGATAAGGCACGTAATGCAACAAATTGGTAAATTTGTTTACAAACTCATCCATAGTTAGTTGCCCCATTTTCATCTCATGAAATTCATTAGCCTTATCATCATAATATGTTTCACTCATGAATCTGGCCTTCAATTCCTGTTGAAATTCTTCCCACGACACTGTTTTTTCTTCCAGTGCTTGGACACTCTTATGCTCTTCCCACGACATAGTAGCTTTTCCCTACAATTCGTAAATTGCCAATCATGCCTTCAGGTTGCTTTCATATTTGTAAACCTGAAGGTATTTTATCATATTCAGTAGCCATACGTCCACATCCTCCTCTTTTTTCCATCGAACACTGGTGGTTTGATATTTCTAAATTCTCCTTGCAATTCGGCCTTCCTTAATTTCTTATGTGTTTTTGATGATTCAGGATCAGTTTATTCTTCAATTCACAACTTGTCAAATCCTATCTTCCCTGCACCTTCTTTATTTACACTCTTATGGTTAGAATTTCATGTCCATTCTTGAAATAGCTTCTCCTAATCCTCATTGGCTTTTAACAATTTTTCATTACTATCACGAAATTGAACCATCTTTGAGTGGAGTGTCCTTACCATCTCTACCAACAAGAGTTCATGACAGCAGCACTGCCAACTTCACCCAGATCCACATACAATTCCTCATTTCCAACATTTGGCAGAGAACCATCTCTGAGTGCAGTGTCCTTACCATCTCTACCAACTGAGAGTTCATGACAGCAGCACTGCCAACTTCACCCAGATCCACATACAATTCCTCATTTCTAGCATTTGGCGGAAAACATACTTCCATTGCTGTTAACTTCTTCTACCTACAACAACATTCATCATTCAGATGGATAAAAGAAATTTAACATACTCTTACTTAATATCTTATTGATTTTTCACAGTTCATTTTAACATATTTGTCCCTATACACACTCAAAGTAGAACTCTGCTCCGATACCATATGTAACAAACCTAGTTCTACCCCTTAACCCCTTTTCCTTTTTGACTTTATGCTCTTTCCTAAACTTATGCTAACCCTTTTTAAATAACATATCAGTTTCATTTAATGTATATGAATGTAGTAAATAGACCTATGAATTTCTTTGTCATCTAAATACCCGTAGGTCTGTTTCAACATTTAATGGTGTAGTAAGTATTAGAATTTCAGGTGGATTCAATTTATTTCAAGCCTAGTTACACACATTGGGACTGTTGTATGGGTTACATGTTATTCATTACTCCTTTCTTGTCATAACAATGCTTATTTCTGTTTCATGGTCCTTTGGTATTCCACACATCTCCATGTCCCTGCCTATTAATTTAATTACACTGGGTAGTTCGTTGTACACTCATCATGTGGGAACACACCTCTATTTTTTTAGTTAATTGAGAACTACTCAATGCTCCAGATGTTCTTACCCTAACATCTACAACTTTGGTTTTCTCCACTAACCCTACCCTTTGTAATTTCTCTATTTTCCAAATTGAAAACCTACCTCTATTGTTTTCCTTATATTTTTTTTCATGGTACCAATTGTGGTAAGAGGGTTTCGATCACCCCAGCTTCTACCCCTATCATTCTGAGGAAGGAGATTGTCAGCCCTTTATCTTGGCCCTCCTACAAAGAAACATGGGTGTTAATGTATTTCAAGCTTCAAGACATTGGCACCAATCAAACAAGAGGAGAGGAAGAGAGGTTCGACCTCCACACCAGTAAGTTTCCTCTAACAGTTCATAACCGTCGCCATGGTAAAGTCTCATGTCTGGAGATATACAGTTCTTTATTTTTTTTTATATGCCTTCTTTTCTAGATTAATTAACATCACCCTTTTCATTTGGATAGTGAGTTATGTAGGCATTATTCCTTCATTTTTCTATTGATTAAGGACCTATTCCGTCTTGGGTAAGTTCTATTGTTTGTGGATAGGGTTAATGCTTTCTCCTTTAACTTATTTCCTCGCATCTTTGATCATTTTCTTTTTTCTTGGCATGTTATCATTCTCACGGAACTCTTCATACAAGTTCATATGATTGCTTCCAGCTTACACAGTCTCCATAGGTAATTTATCTTCCTACTTGATTTTTAGTTGTTATTTGATTAAGGATTTGCTATTATTCTACATATTTTGCTAATCATACATTTCTTTTTAACACAACCATTCCCATTTCCAATAACCACATTATACCTGTGTGTGAACCACTAGCATCTAGCCCTCACAATTTATCTATGCACAAGTTGGTCTTCTCCGCTTGGCTAAGTCTTTCTACCAAGGATAATTTTAGGGGCGAATGTTCGCCCTTTGGCGAAATTAAGGGGTTTTAAATTTTTAGTGGGCGAATATTTTGTATCATAGTACATTTTTACAAATCACCTCAAATAGCCCACCTTATTTTAAGGGAGAGGGTAAAAAAGGTAAATTTAGCCTTGAAATTAGGAGTTACAACCTTCTGTTCGCCCATTTTCAAGAATAGGTTTTATTTAAGTGAATCTTATGGGCCAAAGGCCCAAATACCATATTTATAAAAGAGGTATGGTAAATTAATAAAAATATAAATAAATGAGAGGTATGGTAAATAAATAAAGCATTTTTTATATTTACTCCATAAGTCAACTTATATACATGCAAGGGTGTAAACAAATAAAAATATAAGTAAAGTGGAGGTATGGTAAATAAATAAAACGTCTTTTTATACTTACTCAAAAGGTAGGGTAAATAAATAAAAATATAAATAAAATAGACGCATGGTAAATAAAAAAAACATCTTTTTATATTTAGTCCATAACCCTCATTCGAAAGAGGTTTTATTTAAGTGAATCCTATGGGCCAAAAACCATATTTGTAAAAGAGGTATGGTAAATTAATAAAAATATAAATAAACGAGAGGTATGGTAAACAAATAAAACATTTTTTTATATTTACTCCATAAGTCACCTTATATTTACGAACACTAAAAAAATGGGTTATATTTAGGTGAAACCTATGGGCAAAATACTATGGGGCAAATACCATGGACTAGATTGTTATTAATACCGCAAAAAAACCATTATTAACCCTAGAGTGAAAAAATATTTGATCCTCTTGGGGCTTGGTGGATCAAGAATGGATGTTGTAATTTAATGTAGGTTAAACACTTTAGCTTGGTTAAAATAAAAAATAAAATAAAAATCAACTATTAATTTTATTAATTTTTATAA
>APFE030868663.1:0-14159 GCA_000404065.3 Pinus taeda | reverse complement strand
GTGTTGCCTATGCGACGAAATATATCCTCTGACTAGAATTGTAGGGGCAACCCTAGTAGCTGAACCCATATAGGGTCGACTCCTATCTGTTCTTTTGCGGGGTCAAAAAGAGGGTTCCATCACCGAAAAATAACTAGAGCATGCTCAAAATGCCAGAAAGACGACAGGACCCAGTTTGTGTGCTTGGCTCTAGAAAAACACAGAGCAAACCATCCTCTAACAAAGTTTTGTACAATTGGGAGGTCTGCCAGTTACTGCCCCCATATATCTGAGGTCCACATATTAAGCCTAGCCATTGTGTAACTACAGCCACGAATTCTTCCTACCAGAACCCAGTCCGTCGTATCCATGGTGTAACCCCACTAAATGTCCTCCCCAAGTATGGGGATGACATCCTTGGTTTGGACCTTGAAGCACTTCCTTTTTTCCCCTCTGCGTTGGCTCTTCAGTATCCTCTGATTTATCCCCTAGCTAGTTAGGGTTTGGGTCAGGGATTTCAGGGCGGGGGTGTTCGGCCACAGGAATCAATTCTGACAAAGGGGGTACCGCTGCATAGCTGCCCGATGGAGGTGCCTCAGGTACAGGAACTTGTGGGATTTCCTGGGCCGGGGTGTGGGCTCTCAGAGGGTTGGTTGAAGATTCACCAGGGTAGGATGAGAGGGGGGTTTGAGAACTAGCTGCCTCAGAATTTGAGTGGAGGTAGGCGGAAAAAAAAGTGGTAGGCGAGGGTGACTACGACGACGAGGAAGGAAATGGTCAGATTGGAGGAGGCTCTGAGAAAGTAATAGTGGAGCAAGAAGGTCCAGAAATGGAAGGAAGACCCACAATGGTAGCCGACAGGTCACAACAGAAAGGAAGGACTTCGTTCGCGGCAAAGCGAGGGGTGTGCCAGATATTGACATTCTCCAACAAGTCTTCCGAGTGGTCTACTAGGTCAAGTTCCATAACTGTTCCAAGGTGCTCTCTGCCAGCTACCTCCAGGACCATCGTAACCGTCGCCACAGATAGGGTATCGGAATTTGGTGGGAATACAGTGAAACAGGGAGGAGACGGTAAAGAGTGTTGTTACAAAGTGATCAGCATGTAACAGGTGACGGGAACTGCCGCGGGAGATGTAGCCGAAGGAAAGAGCAGACGTCGACAACTAGCAGGTAGGTGGGGTGAGTAGGGGGCAATCGTGTCGCCGTCAGCTGAAAAATCCCTAACCCTTTTTAGACAGCCTCTGCAGTGCCATCGTCCTTCTCAAGTCTATCTCCAATTATTATGGTTTATATATATATATATATATTCAATTTGTAATTAAGATATTTATATTATAAGTTGATGTTATAAATTATATTTTATTAATAATTAATTTTCTTAGTGCCATAGATATTTTATAAGATATTAAAAATGGTTTTCAGTTAAAATATTGGAATTCTAATTTACATTATTATTTTTAGATAATTGAGTATAAAAATTGTAAAATCATGTGAAGCAATTTATAATGGTTACTGTGATTTAAAGAAGGCTGGAAAAAAGTGGTATATGGATAGTTGTTATTTTTGGGAGAATAACTATTTACAGATTTTTCATACTAAATATACTCTATATGAAGTGAATATTATTGAGGGAAGTTTGGAGCCTATTATAACCACTAGGTTTTAGTATGCCTATTATGTAGTGGAAGTGTTCATTCTACATCAATAATCAACCTTATGTTGCTATGTTAATTATCTTTTGGATTTGAATTATACTAGGTATTTGGACTCACGTGACTATAGGGGGAATTTGGAGCACAATAATCAGTCATTTATCAAGCTCGAATCTCACTAGTTGGGAGTTAGAATGAGCACTTGAACATGGGATCCAATGTAGAGTCTGAAGATTGTCTTACCATGACTTCCATTTTTACCTAATATTCCTCTCTTTTCCTATATATTTACCACTTAAATAAAGCCATATCCACCAGGTTTTGATGAAGGTATGCAATAATATGTCTTCTTATTTGTGTTTGACTTTATACCCTATTTTTTTGTTAAAGAATGCAATTGGCAACCGAATTGGTCTTTTTCCGCGACTAATCTAGATTTTTGTAGCTGTCTCCATTGTTTGCAAGGTTCAGAAGCTCCAGGTCATCAACGAAGGATGCAGATGGATAAGGAATGGTTTCCTCGTGGATCCCTTCTTATCCCCTTGAAATTGTTCGTTAAGATAAGCGCAAGAGATCATCGTCAAACCCTAAGTCAACTGCAGGATTGTCGCCGAAACGAAATCCGAGTTCAATTGAAATCTTATCGATTTGCTTTCGGAATAGAAAATCAAATATTTAGTGATATATTTTAGCTAAGATAAATATATTAGTCTTAAATTACTCATGTTGTTATGCTAGAAACCTGTCATAAAACATATGGTCACACTGTGATTTGGTGCACGTTGGATGATGTAATTTTGAAACAGTTTGTGAATTTTGTTTGCCAGCAATAGAATTGGTGTTGTGTGTATGCATTGATTGATTGAAGATTGTGAACTGATCTGTGGAGGGCCCCTATGAACAGTGACAGGTCTTAATCAATTGCAATTCGATTCCTTTCCATTCCTTGAATACTCTGTTTTGTGTGAAAATGCAGCATAATGAATTCGCCAATGAATGGTTATTTTCATAAGTACTTTCATCTGCTTCATACCTAGTTTAGCATGTCATTTGAATTGCTTATACCTAGTACAACATGGTTACTTCATTTGCTTATTATCTAGCATAGTTCAAGTGTGTTTACTTCATAGTATAGATGTTGTTTGAAATATCTTGTTTGAATGAAAATTGAATAAGTAAAAGTGTGAGATTTTTCTCCTAGACAATTGAGTTCAGACAATATTTCTTCACAATTGATAGAATAGATTTATTTTTGCACTTAGTGAATTAGAAGTTGCGGCATAAGTATTCAAGAACAAAAATCTCAAAACAATCTAATACAAGTAGGATCACTCTCGTATCATCCATAAACTAATTAGATAGAGAATCTCTCCCAAGAAATTAGCTAACAACTCTAAGGATTGCAACTCTAATATAATTAACAAACACCACCTCCATATGCATCTTAAGTTTAGATCCTAACAAATACATATCGAATAACTTCTAGCACATATTGTGTGCCTTTACTTCAACTATTTATGTACCCTGGTTGACAATGTATGATTGACAATTTAAAGACATTAAATTTGCCAAACACTCAAGTTTATGAATGTGCTTCTTGGCTACTTTAGAATTAAGGCTAACACTTATACATGGTAGATTTTCCTAATTTATTTCAGCGTTATTGTTAACACATGTAATGGAAGCCTAGGCTATGGATGTATATCATGCATACAAGCTTTGAATGCAATGCTTATTAAAGGGATATAGAACAATGGAATCCTCTCTAGGGATATAACAGGTTCTTATAGGCCTATTATAGTTATAAGTAGGATAATTATGGTGGTCATTAAATGTAATGTGGATTAGGTCATCATTCCTTGTTACTACTAAATAAGGCCCTATTATATATTTAACATTTAATACATATAATGTAGTCTCATTAAAGAAAGCCCACTCGGTAGTTAGGATTTAATAGCTTAAATGAGGATGGAGTCCTTATTAAGCATTTATGTGAATATTATTGTATTGGATATTATAAGCTCATTGGGAGTTTGCCAACTCAAAGAGGAAAGTGAACATGAGTGGATCCCTCTATAAAAGGATAATTGTAAGGTGTTGTCCTACCTTAAGGGTGAATGAGATTCTCTATTTATTCTTTGATATAGTGTGTGAATCATTTTTAGATATGTTGAGGTACTTAAAAAACTATTGCCAAAAAAATATTTCCCAAGGGAGAACATAAAAAGGTGAAAGCGTTACAAGTAACTTAGATCCTTACAAGTGACCTTTTATTTTCTTTGTTGATGTCCTCCAAAATATTCATTAAAGCATATAATCCTCTGTAATATTAGTTTTTCCTTAATTGGGTGTATCTTCTATTGTATGGTTATCCAAGGGATAGAAACATTTTTTGATAACTAAACTTTTTTACTAAAAACAATATTCAACTTTGTACTAAGAGAAGTTGTTTCCTTATACTTTTAGTTTTGCATATCTCCAGGGAAACATAAGTACTATTGGACATATGTTGTATTGGGTATCCCTATAATAGTAGGACTATTTTTTAATTTTCTAAATTTTGTCTTCCTCCATGGATTATCAGTGCCTCCATGGTAGTTTATTTTTGTGATTGTTACATATTGTTCATTACTATTAAGATATTACAAGAGGTAGAGAAAGTTGGACTTGATTCAAATGCAAGTGCTGAGAATTCAATAAGATCCAAAAAAGTGAACTTGCTTTGCATATAATGATATAATTATAAAGCATTTTGGAAATAATTCTCTCAGTTTCTGAATTGAATTTTCTTTATCTACATGTATATATGTATTTTTTTCCCAAGGAAAACTTCATTGGGAAAATCATGGAATGGTTCTCAACATTTGTGGATGGCATCCCTAGTAAACATATTAATGTAAACTAGTGCACCTTGTTACTGCTCAAATTAGCACCCCTTGTGAAAATCCCAACACCAATGCTCAAATATGTCAAAAATATGAGTGCTCTAGAATATGACACATGGCATGTGTAGGGGGATCCATGTGGATGTAACTAGCACATATGTGCCTCAAAAAGTGTGACCAATGCTTCAAAAACTGTGATATTCCTTGAAAATAGTGAGACTACCTTGGGAAGTGTGAAACTAGATGAGCATGAGCAGAATCATCTATAAGGGATTATGGCCAAAGTGTGGAAAAGACATAAGAAAATAGAGGGTTAATGTGGGGAACATAGGTGTGCTAAACCATGGGGGTGACAACCCTTGTGAAGCTTAATCACCTTTTACATAGAAATAAGTAAGTGAGTAACTAGGGCTCCTGTAAATCATGGCCCTAATAGATACATCCCAAGATGCTCGAACACTTGCCTAGGACATCAATGCCCAACATGATGGGAATTATCACCACCAAGGGATAGTCAACCAAAGAAATAAAACCAATCACCTTGAGAATGGAGTCTAAAATGACTTTGCATGACCATCCACCGTAGGGGATCCAAGCCACCGCTAGCCAACACGTGTACATCAACTCATCCCACAGGGCCCACATAAATAGAAATCATCACACTTTATGGACATCATCATGATCACATCTTGTGAAAGAAAATGTAGGGTGCACTACAAAGGATCCAAGGTGTAATAGATGGCTCCAACTAGGGTACATGTGCTCATCTTAATATTGCATGAGAACTCTAGAATTTCCAAAATCCTATAAACTTGAAACATTCTCACCAAATGGATATTAAATGCTAGGGAGAGATAAAGACACAAGTGCCTTATCTCTTCCTTGAGAGAGAACTAAATCCATGCGTGAAGGAAATAAATGAATCATATACACCATCTTTTAGATAATTTCATATGATGTGAGCATAATTCTCCTTTTATTCAAATAAAATAAATTTCTAAACTCAAATAAAATGAAACACAAAAGTAAATCTAATGTCAACGCTAAAGAATTTATTCATCCTACCCTAATTTAACATATGATACATAACATGTTCAGTAAAACCATAAACCTAATGTAACCATTTAATAAGTTCAGTGATACCATAGAGTCTACATATGTGTTTATTCACAAACCAAAATAATGTAACATCAAACCTTGAGTAGACGTATGTTACAACTTCCTTCACCATTTGGAAAAAAATTGAGGTAGGATCATGATCAAGTGATGAAAGACCAATGGCCTGTCAAGTTTACTTGTATTGCTACAACCTTCTTCAATCCAGAGGTGGATGGGGTTGATGTAGCAATCTTTCTTAATGTAACCATAGGGTAACTCATCAATGTTACTCATAAAATAATTAGACAAGAGGGGCTTTGTCGGTGGCTTGAAAAGAAACACACAATAAGATTGTTTCCCTTCTTTACTTTTCTTGATCACATATCTAGATATATTATATGGAAACCAAATATATGAAGTACCGTGACTTGTGGCTAGCATTCCAAAGTGGGTGATGATATTTGTATTCAAGAAAATTGTGATCACCTCTTCAATAGCTATTCATCATCTTGGAAGTATGAAAAGGTTTTGTATAACCAAATTAATTAATATTTGCATCCTCTAATTAAAGCTTCAATCTTTCTCCACTTTCCAAAATATATAACTTGAGCAAGAACCTTGTTATTTCTCAACTACTCCCTTGATCCTTATTCTCTCCAACTAATCTCATTCTTGGAAAATTCTTGAAATTTTCTTGTAAACCTCACAATCTATGCATCATATCAAAAACTTTCCAAGTGACATAGTTATCAGGGATTGAAGGTTGGAAGATGACTTCAAATTTCACATTTTTCATGAGATTTTTCAATAAGTTGAAGAGTTGAGATTGAAGTGGCTATTGCATCAGAATTTTCATGTATAAGATATCCATGAACTAGGGACATCCAAGGATGAAAACTTTATGCTATCACTTGGCCATGAAAATCCCCCTTTTTTCACTTGTAAATTAATCTCTTGGTGAATTTATGTAGTTTTTTTCCTACACCATAGAATGGTTTTCACATTCCTTGATCACGTTTAGCTATTGATATGACTAAAAATCAACAATCCTAATTTTGGAAACATCATTATTATGTTGTAAATCGGATACCATACACTTCCCATCATTGATGACACCATGCATGTAATGAGCTAAAAGTCCAATTTGAATTGAGACGTTAAAGCCTCACCCACCACTCCTCCTTAGGACTTCTTCTTAGACTTCTTAAGTGGACAATTTGTAGCAAAATGGCACAGTTCATGACAATGAAAGAACTTAACTTGCGTCCTATCTTTCTTATTACCTCCATGATAAGAATCTGATTTCAAATGGGAAGCTTTGCCTTCCCCTTCTTCGCCTTAATTGCTAAGGAATAGTTCTCTTCATCATCAATCTTTGATGAAGATCCAACCCTGGCATTCCTCCTAATCTCCTCTTGCATCAAATTCAACCACAGTCATTCCCAATCTAGCAGCTTCTCCCGACCATTGACAGAGTCTTGATAACTATTCCAACTCGTTGGGAGTCCTAGAAGAGAAAGACTCACCATATCATCCTCAGCAACCTTGATTCCAAAACTTCCAAGTTCATCACAACACTTAGTGAACTTGGTCAAGTATTTTGGAATCGTCTCGTCTTTCTCCATTTTTATTTTTTGAAGTTTGTCCTTTAGTGCCAATTTCTTTTGGTCATTGTTGTTCTGATACAATTTTGATAATGTTTTCCACATAGCATACAGAGTTTCCTTCCCATGGAAACTCGAGACAATGCGGTCTCGAACTCCCTCAAGGATTATCTACCTCACTTTTGCCACACACTTCCTCCATTTGGCCAAATTCTGTGCATATGATGTTGTTGGCTTAGGAATTTCTTGATCAATGAATTCCTTCAAGCCATTATCTTCTAGCATAGCTCCATTTTGTCCTTTTAGGGTATAAAATTTGAGCTTCCTTCCAAGGCATACTCAAGCCGCAAATCATAGAACACCATCTATCGATCCTGAAGTATGTATTGCAAATTCAAATTTCACCTGTAACCCAAAAACTCAAAACTTTGAAATCTCCTCTAGTATTTTTCACAGCTCCGATACCATGTAGAAAATCATGTAGATTCTCAAGCTCATGCAATGTACTAAAGCACAGGACAAGAATCTACTTCTACTTTCAACCAACGAATGCCAATAGATTGATGAAAACAATATTAACGAGAAGAAGATAAATCAATGGCACATAAAACTAGATGTATCTGCGGAAAGCCACTACTCAAAACCCCACTATCTGTATTGCATATATCATAAATATGAGTGAAGATACAAAGCTTGTTCTCACTAGAACAACTCCGCACAATTATGCTCAACTCTCTCAGCTCATAAGCTAGCTCAAGCTAAATCCTTAACCTATTCAACAACTCTCCAAGCCACTAATCTCTTTTGTAATTCCTAGGATGAATAACCTGTATTTAAAGGGAATTCTTGCTTCCAAAACTGCACAATCCAAACATAGGATCAATCTTTTATGCATGCATGATATTTACACTTCATTAAATAATACAACTAATATTACATTGTCTATCACTCTAGTCTCAACTGGGTCTTTCTCATAATCGACATGCATGAGTTTGTGATGAGGGAATATTCAATTAAGTAGAGCAACACTTGTGGATGCACTAGTGCACCAACTGACTTTTAACTCTCTATTAGTTCCTCAAACAATTTGGAACCAATTTAACTTAACTTAACTTAGTAAACTAAGTGATCTAGTTTCCAACTCAATTTAAACTCATATTGGACCCTAAAACTTAGGGAGAACATATACATGACTTCATAAACACTTCCAACTCGAAATTCCTAAGCTAATTAAGTTAATTAAACTTAATTAACTATTTACAAGTTGTTATGAGAATAGAATTCAATTTTAATTCTTAGTTTAATTCAAGGACAAATTAAATTGGAATTTCTTGTTGCCATTTCTAAACATATGAGAATACCTAAGTTCGGGAACAACTAAGCCATGGCTTAGATAATAAATCACATGATGTTTAAGGGCATTGTCTTCCTAAACCAAAACCATACCAATGGTTGGTTTTGTTGTTGCAAGATACAAGAGGAAATATTTTCTATAATTAGGTGGAATCAGAAAAGTAGTAGAGGTCAATGCCTTTTTCAAGGCATCGAAAGAGCATTGAGCAAAGTCATCCCAAATGAATGGGACTCATTTCTTGAGTAAACGCATAAACCCTTTTTTGATCTTAGCATAATTTATGATAAATCTCCTTAAAAATTTAGCTTTTTCTTGAAGACTCTGAAGTTGACGGATACTCAACGAGGGAGGAAACTAAAGTATTGCCTCAACCTTTAAGGGGTCTACATGAATCCCTTCATTAGACACGATGAATCCCAATAACCAATCAAATGTAACCGTGGAAACACACTTATTTGGGTTCAACTAGATTTTGTAGTAATGGCATCTTTCAAAGACTAAAAGAAGGTGCTTTTGATGTTCCGCTCTCTTTCGAAATGAGCAGCTAGATCATCCAAGTGTGATTCAATTATATGTTTCATGTCATGGTAATCATAGGAGATTGCCTATTGAAATGTAGTCCCTGCATTTTTTAAGCCAAAAGGCATTTTCATGTATGCAAATGTACCTTAGGGGAAAATAAATGTTGTCCTATTTTGGTCCTCAGGACGAATTGTAATTTCATTATATCCAGAAAATTCATCCATGAAGGAAAATATCTAATTTCCAGCACACTCATTGATGATTTGATTGATAAATAGAGTGGGGAACTTATCTTTAGGACAAGCTTTATTCAAATCCATAAATCGATGCACACGCGGATTGTTCCTTGCTTTTTATCAACATGGACTAGATTTGAAACCCATTTAGTCAAAGGAACAGGGTAGATGAAACCTTCCCGAAGCAGCTTCTCTACCTCAGCCTTAATAGTTGCAGCTTTCTTAGGATTAACCGGTTGAATCTTTTGTCGTATAGGCTTTGCATTTTCATATGTCTTGATCTCATGCTGAACTATCAAAGGATCAATTCCAGACATTTCTTCATAAGACCAAGCGAATACATCTTAAAACTCTTTAAAGAGATCTATATAGATTTTGATTTATTCAAGGGAACACTGAGCTCCAATGAAGATATTCTCAATAACGTTGGGATTCTAGGAAATGTTCACCGGAATGATTTCTTAAATACTAGACATATTACCTTCAGCATAAATATGAAATGGAACCAAAGGGTTATGAACATTTCCATTGAAAGAAGGACTAAACAAGTTTGATTCAACCTCACGCAACTCACGGAGAAAATAGGACTGATGATGTTGTTGAGCCCCAAAGCTACTTCTTTTCCAAGCATTTTCTTAACCCTTTTCCTCCGTTTTCCTATATCAATCCATCCTAAGTCATCAGAAATCATTGCATGTTGATCTCAGGAGTGTATCTTAAGTGATTTTCAAATTATTTCATTATGTGTGTTGTTTGAATTAGGTTTTGTTCTTCAGCCATGGAATGTAACTAGTTTCCACAACTAACTGGCAATTCCGCAGCCGTTTTGATACTCCTACAGGTTACAGGTGTCCAGTAGAGGAATGAGCCACATGGGCAACTCAGGAAATGTTGACACATGGATAGGGTTCTATCCACTTGGTCAGATTCGAAAGGAAAGGCCCCTGTCAAAGGGGAGTCAACAGAGGTGTTCTATGCCATTTAGAACTATGTTTCAACATCCAGGAGGAGTCTGATACTGTTCCTGAACTTGTGGACTTGTTTTGCCACCTGCATGCCACCTATGTAACTAAATCCAACATCCACCATGCATAGATTTACTGTCTGTAGCAACTGGGAGGCTGAACCTGTAGATACATGCTCTGTTTACGTGTCTAGCACTGAAGAATTTCCTCTTAGAATAGTTAGCAATTTCCTCTATAAATTCCAGCATTTTGTAACGTAGACTAGTGAATATTGTTAATGTTATTTGCATAGTGTAATTCCGCTTTATAGATGAGACATATCATACTCTGTTTTTATAATACAAGACTCGGTTTTCACATGGTTGTTTGAGTGCGTTGAAGTAATCTTTGCGTGTTAAACTGAAAATATACAGAGGACCCCTGTGTAGCTGAGGTTCCTTCTTTTCATTCTGTACATTTTCGTTTATGTTTCTTTCCATTTCAGTTGTATATTGATTATGTTTATTTATGTTTCTAATTGTTCTAACCCTGTACAAGTTTTGCAGCTTGTCACTAATTTAATAGATTTATTGCATTTCAGAGTAGCAGTAGGTCTTGAATTAATTTATGCTCGAACTTATTTGTAGTTTTTAACTTGCATTTTTACACCAATGATTACTTATAAGATTGCCTCATCAGATGGTAAAATAATGTCAAGGAAATCCATAGCCAAAGTAAAATCAATTGTCTAGACCGAAGCCACATCCCCATCTTCACCCTCTAATAGGAGAGGGATGGGATCTAAATATGAAGAATTCACAATAGATTGATATGCAATTTATGTTGCAGACCTTAGATAAGCCATTCCACCTACTTCCCCTCTTCTAATGTGGCAGTAGGAGGGGGAAAGGGCCAAGGATCAAAAAAATAATGAGTTCTGAAATAAACATGTCAAGGAAGGATCCTAGAAGATGAAATAGCATTGACATGAGCAACAAGATATGGAATATCAAAAGTTCCAATCAATGAATAATACATTACAACTCCTATATTCTCAACAAGTTGCTTGTTATTCTTTACCAAGGGATCAGTGGACTCAGCATATGCATTAGGATCGTTAGGAGAATAAGCTAACTGATCAAGCGTAACAATTCTCCCTTCATGGGGGAAGCATAGGATGTGAAATAAGGATGAAACAATGGCATCCATTGCGTAAACTTAGTTTTGACCCAATAAAACACTGTAATCAAGATTACCATCTACTATCTCTACTTCCACATTAGTGACCTTGCACCCTACACAAATTGGGAAGGAAGGTAGAATTCCATGAGGCCTATGAGAATGGCCATTGAATTCAGCTAATAGAATAGGAGAGGTAACAACCTCAGGTGACCCAATATCCTTCGAACATGAAATAGACATTACGCATGTGGAATCCCCTTCATCAACTACAGTTCGAAAGATAGTCTTCTTCTGATATGTAGATTTAATCTGGAAAGCCATATGATGAGGGAGTCTAGTCTTAAAATTTGACATATCAAATGTGACTACCATAGAATTATTAGGGTCTACTACTCTGATCACAGCAAGCAAAGTGCTCCTCTGTGCAGGACACGATTGGAGTACCTCTAACACCAACATGGCACAAAGGCTCTAAGATAAATCTTTACAATAGAGTAGTTATGAGCAGCCCTCAAATTGAGATTATAGGTCAAACATTTTGAATAGCCTTTCAACATCTGAGGCATAGGATCTACTGTGGGCCTCTCAATAAGTATAGGTTCTAAGGTATCTGAAGTAGTTTTAGCTTTAGAAGGTCTGGCCTCTCCATAATCATGAGCTCTCATTGAAATGTCAACGTGAGACTTAACCATATATACATTGGATGTAGCTTCCCATCTCGGTTTCCTCCTCTGGGGGCTCTAGCAATAACACTCGCACCAACAAATAGTTGTTTCCCTTGGGGAAAAGGGTTTGTGGAAAAGGGTTTGTAAGCATGGCCTGGGAACTAGAAGAACCTTTTTGAGCTAACAAGCATTGAGCATCCTGAATCTTGGGGGAAATATGGGTAAGGTGTTAGGTCCCTATAATACTAGTGATTACCCCATTACTATTGTAGTTGTATCCCTTATTAATATTGTTTTTCCCATATTGTCGCCATATTGTTATTATTGTGCCCCATAGAATCCCTTTATTGTTATTTTTGTGCCTTTATATTATTATTGTTAGGTCGGTGGGTTATATTGTGAACTCCTTAGGATCCCCTATATTATAGAAGAAAGTAGTTTTTTCATTTGAATCATCAAAAGGATCATTCATGTGTAATGTAATGGAGTGTTGCCCCTCGAAGAGGCTAAATTCTAAGGAATTGATCTATCTTTTCTATCTTTTTGTGAGTTGGTTTCATAACATTTGGTATCAGTGCTTTGGATTCTAGGGTTTCGCTACTCCAAATAGGTCATCATGGCATTTTCGCTATAACTTTTTTTCTGTGATGTTTCAGAAGAGAAAAAAAAAACCCATTTGAGACGAAATCGTACTGAACCTTGAATCTGAATTTCAGAGCTTTTCACACTATATTTGTGGAGATATGATCTGAGGAAGTTGGTCTTTTTGCAGACTCCTAAATTACATTCCAAAAATGTGACCTGGGGAAATCATCATAACTTTCTCTTTGAGCATCGGATTGAAATTTCATAAGAAGGTATAGGAAGAGGACGGACTGTAGTTTCTTGTATATATTTTTCAGAGCCAAAGGTCGAAACAAGGTCACGTGGCATGTCGTACAGGTTCGCTCTACTGAACTAGTCTATAATCGGATCATTGTGGGATATTTGGCATAACTCTTCCTTGGAGAATCCAATTGGGATTAGACTGGTGACATTGGAAAGAGGACATAGAGGGCTACTGCAAATGATCCAAAATTATAGAGATACATCAGAGGCAATATCGAGCTCCTACAAAATGAAAAAAGGTGTGTAGATTTTTTTAAATTTTTGCTTAAGCTTAGTTTGAAATTTTATTTTGAAGGAATTCAAAGGGCATAGTAGAGCATTATTATCAGTAATTGATGCCCCGAGGAAATAAAATGCAAACACCTAGTAAGCAACCTGAAAGCTCTAGCATGACTCATGAGGAAGAGGAAGAAATGCTACATGATATATCAAAATTACAAGACCGAGTGCAACAAATGTGACTCTCACAAAAGCTAACATAAGCTAAGATAAATGGCGTGGAATCTAAGATAAAGGGTGTGGAAGCTAATATTGACGATTTGAATATAGATTTGAAGACAGATTTGATAAATTTTCTACAAGAAATACTTACTAATGGTGAAAGGGTCGTAAAGGAAACTCATGATGGAAACAAAAGAAATGTTAATCATGATTTCATAGACTCTAATGTTGGATCAAATACCCACCATATTCCAAAAATTGATATTAGGAAGTTTGATGGCAAGGATCCCGCAACATGGATATTACAGATGGAGCAATTTTTCGATCTCAATAATGTGCAAAACACACAAAAGGTACGTTTGGCAACTTTATATTTGGAACCAAATCAGTTTGTATGGTATCAATGGCTTTGCTCTCGTAAACAATTTATCACTTGGGCAATTTTTACGGAAAAATTGGTAGCACATTATGAGGATACAAAAAGAAACACTTTTTTCAGCCAATTGATAAGTCTTAAACAAAAGGGTTCAATAATGGAGCACATTGAGGAGTTCCAAAAATTGAACATAAGGGTAAAAGATATTCCAGAGGAGCATAGGATTGATGTGTTCATAGGGTCTTTAAAGGATAATATCCCACATGATGTTCACCTTTGGGAACCTGATTCATTAGAGAAGGCATTCAGGTTAGCAAGAAAAATGGAAAGC
>APFE030868640.1:51875-70316 GCA_000404065.3 Pinus taeda | reverse complement strand
CTTGAAATCACATAATTATATATATTCAATTTGGTAAAATTTGTATATATGTATTTTTTATTTTGTTTTGTAGATTGTTAAATTTTATGAAAATAATTGAAAAATCAAGTTGTGGAGATTATAATCGTTTAGGTCAATTTAATTTAATACAATTTTAATAGTAATATTGAATAAATGAATGAATATTTATTTTATTGAAATAAAATCCTAATTAAACTCTGATTTCAACTTAAGGTGGATGAGGGTGGTTGATTTTTTTTTTTTTAATTTAATTTAAATTAAATATATTTTTAATAATAATATTGGATAAATGAATGAATCGTTTTTCTATTGAAATACAATCATAATTAAACTCCTATTTTAACTTAAGGTGGATGAGGATTTGTTAATTTTTTTTTAAATGAGGGTCTAGATTGACTCTCAAGAGAATATGCTCAACATATGCTTCATATGAATGCTTATCAATAGTTGTAGTGTGTAACAAGTTTGTTAGGTTGCCTTGACTTTTAATAAATTTAAAAAAGTTGATGTCGAACATGGAGCAAGATTCCCACCATGCCCACCAATTTCCTAGAGATTTTCAAAGCATACCTAATTTTAGAAAGAATGGCTTATATTTTGGTTGGAAAGGATAGAAACTTTTCTAACACTTTTGCTTTTTATCAAGACTTGATATTCTTAAGGGTTAAGTAAAATCAAAATTTGTAATAATTTTCTTGTTACAATAGTTAATGGTAATATGGATTTTAATATTGTAAGCAATAAATTTACTAAAATTTGTGTATGTATATATATGGTAAAATTTGTATATATGTATTTTTTATTTTATTTTGTAAATTGTTAAATTTACAAAATATTTTCTAGAGCTCTTTATGTCTTTCCATTGGAGGGTTGCGAACTCACAACAATCCAACTCTTGGGATTTCTTCTTGGGTACTTTACGTATCTATTCGAGCGCAGAGTTATTCAAGAGTGGCTTGAGGGTTCTGACGTCTAGGGGATTTTTGAACCTTCGGTGGCTCTATAGCCTTTTTGTCCCCTGGTCTTATTGGTTTTCGATCAATTTGATAATTCCACATCAACGTGGCAAAGCTAGGTTTGGGATGGGTGAGAAAGAAAAGTTGGCAGATGCAGAAAAAGGTGAGGTTGTTGAACTTATCCTAGCCTATGCAAGTGATACTAATGACCCTATCCTGATTCAGGTTTTATTTGGCAATCAACTCAAACACATCAATTTATTTTTGGATCAGCGTAGTAGAGATTAGCATAATGATAGGAATGAGATTATTTCCTTCATGAACTATCTCCACAGAAAATAATGACATATGCAAGACAAATTAGTTAGCTTACAAAGAGGGAAGTGGCACATGCAAGAGAAACTAGATAGATTTGAGGGAAGATTGGCCTATTTGGAGAAACATATGCATTGTGACTTCAAGCCTCTGCCATCACCGAGATTTAGCCCTGAACCTCTCGCTCTAGTAAATTTCATACTCGTAATGGTTTATGGTTGTATATTAATCTTGAAGGCTTTATGATTTTATGTTCTTTTTCAATTTTGGTTACCCATGTTTCTTTAGTAATTTGTACTCTATTTTGGTACTTATCCACTGGTTAATAAATCTAGTAAGAGTGAGGTTCAGTAGGATTTTGGAAAACTATATACACTAATGTAATCTTTTCACATAAATGAAACTATTAGATTCACAAAAACAACACTAAGCTAAGTCATAACCTAAAGAAACAAATAATTTATAATAAATTTTCTGAAAAGAATCACTCCACTTAATACAGAATTAGAAAAAAATTATCCCACTTTAAAAAGCAAATATGGATGTCAATTTAATTAGTTCAAGCCTTCCTATTTCAATATAAGGTGGATGAGGATTTGCTGACTTTTTTTTTTACCTAGATTTATTCTCAAGGGAATATGGTCAATTTAATTAGTTCAAGCCTTCCTATTTCAATATAAGGTGGATGAGGATTTGTTGACTTTTTTTTTTACCTAGATTTATTCTCAAGGGAATATGCTCAACATACGCTTCATATGAATGCTTATCAACGGTTGTAGTGTGTTACAAAGTTTGTTAAGTTGCCTTGAATTTTAATAAAATTACGGGGAGCAAGATTCCTGCCACGAGGCTCCTTGGGCACCAATCCGCACCAATTTCCTAAGGATTCTCAAAGCATACCTAATTCTAGAATAATTGCCTTATATCTTAGTTGAAAATAATAGAAACTCTTCAACACTTATGTTTTTTATCAATACCTATGAATTTTAAGGGTTAAGTAAAATCAAAGTTAGTAATAATATTTTTGTTGCAGTAGTTAATAATAAAAATTTTGTTGCAATATTTTTTTCTTTTATATATTTATCAATGGTAGATACGAATGAAACCTTGAGCTATATCAACCACATTAATATTTTTAATGTGATTGAACTAGTTTAGTACATAGTTGCTCTGCAAATTGTCAATAAAATATGGATGTTAATATTGTAAACAGTGAATTTGGTAAAATTTGTATATATGTATTTTTTATTTTGTTTTCTATATTGTTAAATTTTATGAAAGGAATTGAAAATGGAAGTTGTGGATGTTAATATTGTGGGCAGTGAATTTGTCAAAATTTATATATGTGTATTTTTTTTTATTTTGTTTTGCATATTATTCAATTTTATGAAAATAATTGAAAAAGGAAGTTGTGGAGATTATAATCATTTAAGTCAATTTAATTTAATACAATTTTAATAATAATATTGGATAAATGAATGAATCGTTATTTTATATATAAATATTATCCTAATTAAACCCTTATTTCAACTTATGGTGGATGAGTATTGGTTGACTTCTTTTTTTAATTTAATTTAATACAATTTTAATAATAATATTGGATAAATGAATGAATCATTATTTTATTGAAATACAATCCTCATTAAACTCTTATTTCAACTTAAGGTGGACGAGGAGCGGTTGACTTCTTTTTTTAATTAATTTAATATATTTTAATAATAATATTTTTTTTCCCTTTGGAAAAAGTGTAATTTTCATTAAATGAGAAAAATATATATATATTGTATATGCAAAAGCATAGGTTCCAGAAAAAGATTTAATATTGATGCCTTTTGTGCTGGCAGGGAGGCATCATTTTAAGATGTATTCATCATATTGTTTTATAAAAAATGAATAAATGTAGCCATGTAAAGTGTCCATAGGTCTTGTTGTAAATGGAACATATGAATATTTACAAATGGTAATTTAAAACAAAAAATATTAACATGATCTAAGCTCCTTATGAGCTTGCTAAACATTTATGTCCATGAAAGGCTGATGGTAGTACTGGATAAAAAGTCTCCTCTCTGTGTTCTTGGATCATTCAAGTGTCAGATGGCCTGTGAGCAACTTCTTTGGATAATCTGTCCACATCTGTATTCCGTTCCTTGTAGATGTGATGACATGTAAATGTGTCAAAAGAAGTAATAAGACGATGAGCCTCATCCAGAATATGTGTCAATGTGTATGCAGAACATCTAGTTTTTTTGTTTAAGCATTCGTAGACAACTTTTGAGTCCCCAAAGAGTTGGAGGTCTCGACATTGGATTTCCAGTGCATATTGTATAAGGAATTTTGGAAAGGACAGTTTTGCAAAATTATCCGTACCCCTTCCTAGTCCCATCTGTATGTGGTAGGAATAAGAAGCAGTGAGGTGAAGTATGACCCCTCCCCTGCATCTTTCCTCCTAAGCCGAATCGTCGAAATAAGCCCAAGGCTTTGTATGGTTTTGGGTACGATGGTTCGAGGTCGTGCTGTCTCCTTGTCATCAGGGATGATGGAGTAGTCAGAAATGATATGGGATGCAATGGAAGGCCAGTGCGTAGTGGAATTAAGGAAGATGAGTTTATTGTGGGCGATCCAAAGTCCCTAGTAGATGAGTAAAGGGAGATTCCAGAGCTTTTTTGGAGCAGCGCTTAACCACCAAGTTGTCCAGGTATCCTTCACAGTCGCACCTTGCCACCTACTTGGGGATGGAATCATGACTGATATCAATTGCCAAAGGTCTTGAGCAGCCTGGCATTCAATAAATAGGTGTAAGGCGGATTCATTGTTACATTTGCATAGGTGGCACCAGAAATGGTCATGATGGGCTCGCTTGAGAAGGTTGTCCCCAGTGGGGATTTTGTTTTTCAGTATGGTCCACATGAATAGTCTGCTCTTAGGGGGGGGGGGGGGGGGGGGGCCTTAGCTTCCACAAATGCTTCCACCATGACTCTAAGGCTTCTAGACGGCGTTCTTTGGCTAACACAAGGTATCCGTCCTTAGGGGTATATTTTCTAGCTTTCGAGAGTGCCCATATGACTTCATCTTCTCCTTTGCCAATCTGGACGTGAGCCTCAGTGAGAGCCATGATGAATGCATTCCACTACCGTGTCCATTGTTGGGGAATGTTAATTCTCTAGGTCGATTTCCAGGCTTGTTGAAATAGAGTGGAGTGTTCAGGGTCCACTATGTGGCCGATATGGGTAATATTGATGTCTTTGAGAAAGGATCTGAGATTGCCTGGCAGTCTATGAGCATTCTCACATCGAATCCATGGATCCAAAACAATCCTCACATTCATTCCAAACTATATTTTCCATGTGATGCTAGCTCTGATGATGTCTAGAGATTTTATTACAGCCTTCCATATAATTGATACCCCTGAGTGGAGTCTTTGTGGTTGGCTTAGCCAACCCATCAAGTTTGAGGGGGCAATGTATTTTGAAACGGCCACCCTTGTCCATAGACTGTTTGATGTAACAAGCTACCACCCAAGTTTCGCTGCCAGAGTAGTGGAGAAGTGTTCTAATTTCTTGATGCCCCATCCTCCCCATTTCTTGGGCAAATTTAGGGCCTCCCACTTGACCCATGCAAAAATTCTACTTCTCTGATGTCCCTTCCAAAGGAATTTGCAACATAAGGCCTGGGTTCTGGAGAGCATACCCCTAGGGATCCATGCCAAAGACATCCAATAGACCAGGGTGGCCTTCAGGACAAGTTTGATGAGAATGAGTTCGCCTGCCCTGGAAAGGTATTTGTAGTACCAGATATTAAGTCTTTTCTCCATCTTGGAAATAAGCCAAGTCCAATCTGTTATTTTATACCCCAATGGCTTCAGCTTGTAGCCCAAATATGTGAGTCCATCTTCTAATCTAAGAAGAGTGTACTGGAATCTTTGCAGCGCATAATGGATTTCATATGGGGAACATCCAGCCTCAGTGAGGGTCAACTTATTGTAACCATTAATAATAATATTGGATAAATGAATGATTAAAATATAATCATAATTAAACTCCTATTTTAACTTAACTTGGATGAGGATTTGTTGATTTAGTTTTTTAGTTGAGGGTCTAGATTGATTCTCAAGGGAATATGCTTAGCATATGATTCATCTGAATGCTTATTAACGTTGTAGTGTGTTACAAAATTTATTAGGTTACTTTGAATTTTAATAAATTTTAAAAAATTGATGTCCCAACAAGGAGCAAGATTCCTGCCACGCCCACCAATTTCCTAGGGATTTTCAAAGCATACATAATTTTAGAAAAAATGCCTTATATCTTGATTGTAAAGAATAGAAACTCTTCAATACTTCTGTTTTTTATCAAGCACTGAAATTCTTAACGGTGAAGTAAAATCAAAGTTAATAATAATATTTTGGTGCAATATTTTTTTTTGTTATATACTTATCCACGATAGATACAAATGAAACATTCAGCTATATCAACCACATTAATATTTTTAATGTGGTTGTATTGGTTTAGTACATAATTGATCTCGCAAAATTGATATATGCAAAGTGTCTATAAAATATAAATTTTAATATTGTAAACAATAAATTTAATTATATATATATATATATGCGCACATTATCAATTTAGTAAAATTGGTATATATGTATTTTTTATTTTATTTTATAAATTGTTAAATTTTATGAGAAAAGTTGAAATTGGAAATCGTAAACATTATAATAATTTAAGTCCATTTAATTAGTCAAATTAATTTAATAATAATATTAAATAAATGCAGCACCGCCGGCGCCGGCGCCAACGCTAAGAGGTTCACCCTACTTGCAACTCACTGCTGTTAAAGGCAGAATTTGATGTTTACCAGAGGTATAGTTTAACAGCATTTGATGTTTACCAGAGGTATAGTATACTAGTTATTGCTGGATTTGACTTAAGTATAATAGTTTCTTCGTTAAAATTAATAATATTATTAAAAAATAAAATAAAATAAATATTTTAACAAAGCAAATCAGTTGATACCCCAATTTCTCTGTTCTTTTAAAAGGTTGAATGTTGCCAACCACAATGAAAGAGGTAGAGCGCATTAGCCAGGTGATTCAATCTCACCATCACACGGTGCTAGTTATGTTTATGGTTTTTGCACTGCAACATCCTTGTTGTATGAAGACCAATCTGTATGTGCATTTATAAATGGTAATGGTAACCAAGAGCTCTGTTACAAGTTTTGTCATGTGGGAACTGAAGTATATATACTTAAGGCACTTCGTTGATATTGTTAGTAAATTATTTGCTTGCAGTCATGGAAGCCATAGGGACATTAAACAAGAATAACAATACTCTCTGGCTGGAAATGGGTGAAACAGTTGGGTGGGGCGGACTAGGGCCTATTGTTGCAGGGCAATTCTGTCGGCATTCACTTGCAATTGGGCTTGATTTGCTCTTTCTTGTTTCTGTCATCCTTGAATTGTGTTGGAGAAGGTGTAAATTTCGCACACCTCGGCCACCTACACCTGCTGTTCCATTTGACAGCTTTTCCAGTAAGTTTAAACTGGGGACTATGCAAAAGCTGGCTTTAGGTGGTTGCATTTTTCTGTGTATATGCTACAGCGTTCTCGGGATATCGGGTCCTGTGTATTGGTGGTTGAAGGAGAGGCCTGAAGGTTTAGCAAATGTGGGCGAGTATATTGCCCAGGCTCTGACTTGGTTTACAATGTCAACTTATGTTCATCGCTCCATCAGAAAAGAAGGTAAGCAGAAGTTTCCACTTTTGTTGCAGTTGTGGTGGAGTCTATCATTCATTCTGCAGGCTTTCTTCATCGTCCTCGACATTCAACGGTTCACAAAACAAAGAAGCGTTGCTGTTGATATCTTTGTTGAAATTATGGCTGTTCTCATTTTGGCTTGCTTGTGTTATACTAGTTGTTGTGCCAGAAGTGGTGTAGAGTCCTCCTCACAGACCATTCTAGAACCTCTCTTGAAAGACAATTCCCAAAAACGTGGAAACATCAAGGCAGTCTCTACTTATGCAACAACCAACCTTCTCAGTCGGCTGTCATTTTCTTGGATGAGTCCTTTGCTTGCTGTTGGTTATAAGAGCCCTCTGCATATTGATGATGTACCGCAAGTTGCAGAGGCGGACAGGACAGGCCAATTATACACTAAATTCAGCGCTCAGCTAGAGGCCAAAGGAGATACAGGCTTATTAGCAAAAGCCTTACTCCTATCTTTTCGGAAGGAAGTACTTTTGACTGCATTCTTAGCAGCACTGGAGACTTGTGCATCATATGTAGGTCCACGTTTTATAGATGTCTTTGTTCAGTTTCTAGGTGGAAAGAAACAGTTTGAAAGTCAAGGCTATGTGCTAGTTTGTGCTTTTCTTGTGGCAAAGGTATTACAGTCTTTGTCACAGCGACAAGGGTCTTTCAGAAAACATCAGTTAACTTTACGGGTTAGAGCAGCATTGACAGCTACTATATACAGGAAGGGCTTGTTGCTTTCCAGTCAGTCAAGACAGAAGCATACAAGCGGAGAGATTATCAACTACATGAGTGTAGATGTTGAGAATGTTTCATCTTTCTGTTACGATATGCATAGTATTTGGACTGTGCCTCTTGAATTTGTTCTGGCCTTCATTATTCTATATCAGACGTTGGGCTTGGCAGCATTTTCAGGGTTGGCAGCCTCATTTGCAGTTATGTTGCCAAATTTCCCACTTGCAAAATTGCAAGAAAAATTTCAGGAGAGAATAATGGAAGAAAAAGACAAAAGGATGAAGGCCACATCGGAGACATTAAAAATTATGAGGATCTTAAAATTGCAGGCTTGGGAGACAAGATTTCTTCGGAAACTAGAAATTTTGAGGCAGGCAGAATATAGTTGGCTACAAAAATCTGTTTACGCATCAGCTATCACAACATCTGTTTTCTCTGTTGGACCAATATTTATCATTGTTGCAACTTTTGGTACGTGTATGCTTATAGGAGTGCCTTTGACAGCAGGGAGAATTCTTTCTGTACTCTCAACCTATGATACACTTCGGGGAGCTGTGTACACGCTTCCTGTCTTCATCCCTCAAATTGTTCAACTTAAAGTGTCAATAGATCGCATTGTGGCCTTTCTGCAGGAGGAAGAGCTGCAACACGATGGGGTAGAAAAGGTATCAAAGGAGTCAACAGACTTCGCGATTCAAATCCAAGGAGGGATATTTTCTTGGAATCCCGATTCCTCTAGTCCAACTATAAGAGGTTTAGATGTCCAACTAGAGAGAGGCATGAGGGTGTATGTGGAACTGTTGGTTCAGGAAAATCAAGCCTTTTATCCTGCATATTAGGTGAAATACCAAAAATATCAGGCTCTGTTAGCTTAAGTGGTACCAAAGCATATGTCCCTCAGTCTCCTTGGATACAAAGTGGGAAAATTAAAGACGCTATTCTCTTTGGAAAGCAGATGGATACTACTAGATACAATAGTGTACTTGATGCTTGTGCATTGAAGAAAGATCTTGAACTTTTTCCTTATGGGGACGAGACAGACATTGGAGAAAGAGGTATAAATTTGAGTGGTGGACAAAAACAGAGAATACAGATTGCCCGTGCTTTATATCAAGATGCAGACATTAATATTTTTGATGACCCTTTTAGTGCTGTGGATGCACATACCGGAAAACATATTTTCCAAGTATGTTTCTCTTATCCTTTACATACTGTAGGTTTGCTGAATTAATTAGTTTTAATGTTTTGATGGAATGATGAAGCTCTACAGTAGCACTCTGCAATTCATTGTTCAGTCTGCATAATATACATTGCTGGTTGTGCCGCTGCAAATTCATGTCCATAAACATCTAAGAAATTGGACTTGCTTGTTATAGGAATGCATACTTGGTATTCTGGGTTCAAAGACTGTAGTCTATGTAACTCATCAAGTGGAGTTTTTACCCTCTGCTGACATCATTCTGGTAGGTTTGAATTTCTTTAATCCTGTTCTAGTGATATTAAAATTTTCAATGTAATTGGTAAAGGGACAGTGGGTTTATAGATCATTTATTGAGAGGAGGAGATAAGTGATCCATATTTTTTTTGATGTAAATGATATTCTTCACAGGTAATGCAAGATGGTGAAATTACTCAGGTTGGCAGATATGATGACATCTTACAATCAAGCACAGATTTTGTGGAATTAGTTGGTGCACATCAGAAAGCTTTGAAAACAATTTCTGCTATGGAGAAATCTGAAGTGTACACATTAGAGAGATTTGTTGAAAGCTCATGTCCTGGCAATACAGCTGCAGTGAAAAATGTTACTGCCAGTGACACACTGGAGCAGTGCGGTGTTCAAAACTCAATAGATGTAAAGGAAAAGGTTGAACCAGAAAACCACAAAGAAAGATTGGATAAAGAGAATAAAAATTCACAGCTTGTACAAGAAGAAGAAAGAGAGAGGCAGGGTAAGCATGTCGGTATACTGGTCTTACATTACTGCTGCATACAATGGTACTTTGATACCTATAATACTACTGGCCCAAATAATAAGTCAGCTACTTCAAATATGTAGTAACCTCTGGATGATATCGGAAGCCTCTACAAAAGAAACTGAGAATTCCCCTATGAGAAAGACCCTTTTCATTCTGGTTTATGTTGCTTTGACATTAAGCAGCTCCCTGTGCGTTCTTGTGAGGTTTATGCTTCTTTCATTGGTTGGACTTAAAACTGCTAATCAGCTTTTCAGCACTATGCACAGGTGTATATTTCGTGCACCAATGTCCTTCTTTGATGCAACTCCATGTGGGCGAATACTGAATCGGGTCAGTTGACATTTATTGTTTTAATAGGCTAATACCTTTCCTGAGAGAGAAGGAAATCATTTGATTCTAGTGGGTCAGTAACAAGCTCTCTGTTTCTTGGCAGGCATCAACTGATCAGAGTGCGGTGGACACATCTATTCCTTCTCAACTAGGATACTTGGCTTTTGAATTTATAGAACTTTTGGGGATCATTGCAGTCATGTCTTATATTAATTGGCACGTCTTCATTGTGTTTATACCAGTGGGTGCAAGTTGTATATGGTATCAGGTATTATCTGTATTTCTCAATAATAATAAATACGAACTTGCAAATTTTAATTTTCTCAGAGGAACATAAATTGGCGATAAGAGAGTTTGATTTCTACTTCAAGGTTTGCTGTAGGTAGATCCCATAATCTGATTGAAAAGGATGTTATCAAATAGATAAAGTTGCATCAGGATTCTATCATGACAACAGTTTATCTGTATTTCTTTGTTTCCATGCTTTTGGGTTTTTATAGTAATAAGGGAATTATTGTAACTCCTCTGACCTTCCTTGCATGCAGCAATACTACATAACATCAGCTAGGGAACTGGCTCGGCTGGCATCAGTTTGTAGAGCTCCAATCGTACAACATTTTGGAGAATCAATCTCTGGAACAGCCACCATTAGAAGTTTTGACCAAGAATTTCGATTCATTGAAAGAAATCTCGAGTTTATTGATATATATATGAGACCTAGTCTCCACAATAGTGGAGCCAGTGAGTGGCTTGGCATTCGGATGGATTTTTTGTCAAATCTTGTGTTTGCATTCTTTTTGGTGTTCCTCATTAGCTTCCCTCAAGATGTAATTAGCCCAAGTAGGTACAGAAGCACTATCTTGGCTTACAATTATTTTTCCTAAACTGATCTCAGCAGACTAGACGTATTCTTAATAATGAAATATGAAAGTAAATGAAATGGCACCTTAACAGGCACTTCAGGGTTGGCAGTAACATATAGTCTAAATCTGAACATGGTACAAGCCTTCGTAATATGGTGCTTTTGTTCCGCGGAGACCACGATGATCTCAGCAGAGAGAATAATGCAGTATTCACGAATTCCCAGTGAGTCACCAGTGATTATAGAGAATTGTAGACCAAACTCCAACTGGCCATCTAGAGGAACGATAGATCTAACTGATTTGCAGGTCAGAACTCAATACAAATAGACTCTTTTTCACGCATTCAATGCTAGTAATTTGCATGTCAGTTTATCTATAAATTTGATCCATACAATCAGGTGCGTTATGGACCACATCTTCCGCTGGTCTTGAAAGGCCTTACATGCACTTTCCCTGGAGGCACGAAGGTGGGAGTTGTGGGGCGGACAGGAAGTGGCAAATCTACTCTTATTCAATCCATTTTTCGCATTGTGGAACCAACAACGGGCAGCATTGTCATTGATGGAGTCGACATCTCATCCATAGGCCTCCATGACCTAAGATCCAAATTAAGCATTATTCCCCAAGAACCAACAATGTTTGGAGGCACTATAAGAAACAATTTGGATCCTCTCGAAGATTGCTCGGATGATGAGATTTGGGAGGTTAGTTTTGCTTCATATTCTATAAGCATTAGTATCAATTTTAGCGCCAATTATTCTTGCCTTGAAGAATATAGATATTTCCCCTGAGGATCTTGCCGTAAGTTTATTGTTTTTGAATCTACTTCGATTTTGCTTGTGCTTTCAGGCTTTGGACAAGTGCCAACTTGGTGAGATTGTACGAGCAAAAGAAAAGAAACTTGATTCCTCAGGTCTGTGTGTCTTTGTCACATTCAATGGAAGTCCTGAAGGAGGAAAATAAAACCTTTTACAGTAGCTATTTCTGCTATATGCTTTCCATCTTAGTGCTCATACTATTTGCTTTCCATCTTAGTGCTCAAGGAGGAAAATAAAACCTTTTACAGTAGCTATTTCTGCTATATGCTTTCCATCTTAGTGCTCATACTATTTGCTTTCCATCTTAGTGCTCATGTTTTGTTTATTTTTTGGTGTCCTTGAGACCTACCTGGTCTCTAGGACCCTTTTTTTGGAATGAAAATTGAGAATCGAATTTAATGGAATGATCTCTTGTACAGTGTCTGAGAATGGAGGAAACTGGAGTGTGGGTCAATGCCAGCTTGTCTGTTTGGGACGGGCACTACTAAAACAAAGTCGGATACTGGTCCTTGACGAGGCAACTGCCTCAGTTGACACTGCAACTGATGGGTTTATTCAGCAAATAATTCGCCACCAATTTTCTACCTGCACAGTCATTACTATAGCACATCGGATTCCATCTGTTATTGAGAGTGATATGGTTCTCCTATTAAAGGATGGTATAACATTTATAAGTTGTTTATTTTCTAGTGTTTTGTTACAGTTACTATTTTTTTGGACACATTTCATTTTTTACTTACTTTGTATTTGTTTTGAATCAGGACAAATTGTTGAGTATGACACTCCATCCAAACTACTCAGCAACAAATTTTCTGCATTTGCAAAACTTGTTTCAGAGTACTCCATCCAATAGATATCCTAACTAGAGCTTTGGACATTAGTCATATTGGGTTTACAATAGAATGGAGAAAAATATTCATTTCCCTAAAACTCAAGTTGGATAAATGTACAATATAGAGATACAATATAGTAGACTATGAGCTACCATGTAAGCTCATTATTTTCTGATAATATTCTATATTTAGGTCAGAAGAGTTCAATAACTCTTATCAGTGACTTTGACTGACTTTGACAGTTATGATTTTTCACTTGTTATATACAAATGGAGTTTACCCTTTTTCCTGTGTAACTTTTGTCACTTCAACAAGGTAATCAAGGTAATATTGGAGAACTCCAGACAACTTGGATTTGTACAGGCAGTGCAGTTGGATGTAAGGTGCCTCTAACTAATTTGTCTTTTTTTTTTCTGCTTTGATTCTATTATTTTGAGTTTCACATCTGCATTTTTTTTTGTTTCTATTTTAGTTATGACCTCTATATGTAGTAATACTATGCCAATTCACATCAACATTTTATTCTCATTTCTACCAAACAAGCTATGTTATACTTGTCAAGGTTCATAGGTCTTGTTATTTATAGGTCTTAATAATAGGTGATGGCTAATTGTTAATGTGTTTTTTTCCTTCTTGCAATGAACCAACTCAATTTTATTCATAATATTTTGCAGTTATAAACTTTTAAAGTTACCTAATACTTCAATGAATTTGAGAACTCTACTATCTAACCATCAAATATGCCCAAAAGAGGGAAAAAAATATAAGAAAAAATGAGAGATGTACAAAATAGACATAGGCTTTTTGTTCTTTAAAAGGAATTTATTTTTTATTTAATTATTTTTTTTAAAAATTTTTAAGATTATGTAATCTTTTCTTTTGAATAATGATGAAAATATTGGTTTGGCTATTTTAACTAATATTCAGTTTAACAAGTTTTTTTTTTTTTTTTAAATTAAAATTTTCAACATAAAAAAAGATATTCTACATCAACTTCAAAAAATCTTCTAATTCACCTAGTTGAGGTAAATTTTCACTTTTATCAAAGTTAAAACTTCACTTTAGCTATGGGAGGAACTTGTACACATTTTTTTTGGCACAAAAATTAAATATGTTCTTTTAAAAAGTTTCATATTCCATTAAATGTTTTAAATTCACTATGATAAAAGTTCAACACATTCACTATGATAAAAGTTCAACACTAACTGACAAAAGTATAAAGTGTCTTTTTTAAATGAAAAGTATCAATTGTCTTGTTTAAATGAAAAGTTGTGTCTTGTTTAAATGAGAAGTTTAGAATGCACCTGATTGATTATAAGAGTGGCTTTCAAATTAAAATTGAAACATTGAAAACAATTCCATGAAAGTACAGGGAGTTATCTCCTTTGTATGAAAGTATAGGGAGTTATCTCCTTAGTTTAATGTTCTTTCCATGCCAATTAAAATGTAATGAGGGATCATTCCAAACTTTCTATAGAATTCATACTATGCTTTCTCCCCCATTTAAAACTTTCTCATCATTATCAAGGGTTCATGTTTTAGTGGAGTGAAATTTGGCACTTAAGACCATTGAAAGATCAAAAGTGTTAAAATTGGAAACTAGGACCAAATTCCACCTTGGGACAATTCATTTGATGGAGATGATGATTGCATTAAATTTCACTTTATGAGAGAGACCGAAATTGATATAAAAATCATCGCATTTGGACAAGCAGAAGTGTAAGATTTGAATGTATGCCCACACATGTGCAAATTGTTCAGGTTGGCCACATCATCATGGAGGCTCATGAAGCCCAATGGACATGACTCTTCACTCGTGACCTCTCAACCCATTTGGCATCATCATCAACACTCGTATTCTTCTCTCTCCTACTCCCATTGGTTTGTACAACTATTGGGCTCTCTTTTCTCTTACACGTGTGGCACAAGGAGGGTGAATTTCATATCTAAATTAAAAGGCCAAAATTACAATGTTGATTAAAATTTGACCAACTTTGACTTTGACCTTCCAAGGAGGTTTGACTTCAATTTTTTTGGGATTTTGGGCACTTTGACCACATACCAAAATTGCAGTTCACTGTAGATTTCATGACAACAATTTGACAAAGTTTGACTATTGACTTTGTCACTGTTTTGGGCTGACTTTGACCTCTAGGCCAATTTTGACTTGGGAAGACCGAGCTTTTTTTGAGGACATTCTATTGCTTCTTTGACCAACATTAAATTTCTGTTTAGGGTTGTTGCAAAAAATTGCAGATTTGACAAGGTTGTTTTAACAGTGATTTGGCAAGTCAATTTTGGCATTGACTCTTGTATTTGTACTCTCTCTCTCTCTCTAAACATTTGATATAATAATGCGAAGCTCTAATCAAAGGGTTTTCCCCACTTTGGAGTTTTTTGCCAAATCTAGCGTCCTCTTGTCTTGACATGTCTTTTGCATATTGTTTCATATTCTATCTACTTTTATTGTCAATGTGATTATTAGTTAATGTGATTGCTATTGGAAATCTAAATTGGAAATTGGCATTGGGCTGCTAAATGAACATTGAAGTAATTGTGCTAAGCATAGAACGTACCATTGTTATCTAAATTTAACATGGTATGAAAGCACATGTGAAGACAAAGCCCAAGAAAGAGAGAAAAACAATCACTAAGAGAGATATGTTGATGAAGACTATTGATCTAGCTTCAATGGTTTCTACATCTTACTTCAAATCTGAGGATAAGCTCAAGGACAAATATGACTATCATGCATGGAAGGTGACTTTGGACTCGCCTTTGAAAGAGTATGATGCATGTACTATGTGAAGGGAAGAGTGGTGGAGCTTCCTTCAAATGCACATGTTGTTGCAAAGACAAAATACAAGAAAGGTGAGGTCCAAGCTAAAAGAATTATTAGAGACTCCATTCAAAAGCATTTGGTTGCTTCTATTTTGATTTAGGAACATCTAAGGAGATTTATGATAAGCTAGTTGGGATGTTCAAAGTAAACAATGCAAATCAAACCCTTTCTCAAGAACAAGTTGAAGGACATCAAGATGGTTAAAGGGGAATCTATCAAATCTTATTTCACAAGGATTACAAAAGTCAACAATGACCTTTTGTCTTTTGGAGAAGTTTTCGCTGGCAGGGAGCTCACTCTCATTGCTTTTGGAGGTCTTACGAGAGCGTGGGATGTGCTTAACACCACCATTTTCAACAATGATAGGATTCCTAGTTTTGACGAATTATTGGCTAGATGCACTCAAGAAAAGACGAGGATGATGGAGAGAGACAAGCCTTTGAATGGAAATGAACCTATTGCTTTCTCTGCTCATGCTAAGAGAAAAAATAATGTTGGTCCAAGAAAACAAGGTCAAGGATTCAAGAAAGGATTCAAAGAAGGAGGAAAAGGGAGGTTCTACAATTGCAAGAGGGTTGGCCATTATGATAGAGAGAGTCCTCACAAGAAGGATACTCCAAGGGATGATGACAACGACAATCACAATAACTACAAAGAAATTAGCAATCAAAGGAACAACATGTTCAACAATAAAGGAAAAAGGAATGCTCATGTTGCTCGAGATGGAAATGGTCGACCTCCCAAAAGGACAATAATTCATGGTATGAGGAAAGTAATGTTGTAGGAAAGAAAAAATAATTTTATCTTATTTCCGTTTTATCCACTCCCTCTCCTCTAGATACTTTTGATCACTGGTTGATTGATAGTGGAACCTTAAGGCACTTCACTGGGTACAAGGAGGCCCTCTCAAATTTGGTTGAAAAGAAGACGAATTTGGAAATCATACTTGGAGATAATGCCACCTATCCTGTGAAAGGAATAGATACTGTCACTCTTCACTTGAATCAAGGTCAAACCATTCATCTACAAGAAGTGTTGCCTATGTCCGATTTGAAGAAGAACTTGGTGTCTATTTCTACGATGGAAGAGAAGGGCTTCAAGGTAGCATTCATTGATAGAAAGGTATGTATTTGGAAAAGAAACCCTAAAGATGGTTTTACACTTGGATTTAGGGTTGAAGGTCTCTATCAAGTTGGAGGAAGTCCTTTGGGAGCCTTGACTTGCGATACCTCTCTTCAATCTGACTTATGGCACCGAAGGTTTGTCACCTTCATTACAAAGCCTTATGTGAGGCAAGGAAGATGGTCATAGGTATGCCTGAGTTCAACATGAACCATGAAGGAGTTTGTCAGGTGAAGGAATTTGTCAGGGTTGTGCAAATAGGAAACTTATAAGGAGACTATTCCCTTCAAGTGAAATTAAAACTTATGATATTATTCAATTGGTCCATTCTAACCTATCTACTATGTTGTTCGTAACATCATTGGGAGGATACTTATACTATGCAATTTTTGTTAGATGACTTCTCCCACAAAACATGGATCTACTTCTTGAAGAAAAAGGATGAAGTGTTCAGATGGTTTCGTTCTTTCAAAGCCTTGGTGGAAAATCAAACAGGGAAGAAGATCAAGATATTGAGGACTGACAATGGAACCAAATATGAATCAAATGAATTAAATGAATTTTGCAGAGAGGATGGCATTAAGAGGGAGACAACCATTCCATTCACTTCTGAGAAAAATGGTGTTGTTAAAAGGAAGAATCGAACAATCATGGAAGCTACCCGTGCCATGCTCCATGGTCAAGGTCTACTGAAGTTTTTATGTGGAGAAGATGCCAACACTATTGTGTATGTTCAAAATAGGAGCCCACTTCAACAACTAGATTTTAAGACACCTGAAGAAGTTTTCACTGATAAGAAACCTAATGTTTCTCATTTTAGAATATATGGATGTCTTGTGTATTTTCATGTGTATAAAGAGAAAAGAAACAAGTTGGAAGCATCTGGGAAGAAAGGTATATTTGTGGGCTATAGTGAGAATTCAAAGGCATATAGAATCTATGTGCTTGGACAAAGAGATGTGGAAGTTACCCATGATGTCACCTTCGATGAAGATACTACTCTTGGGAAGACCCAAGATCTCCCCACTCCAAGGAAGGACAATATTGATGATGTTGTGGAAAAACAGGATGAACCTATGCCTGATGTTGAAGGCCTGATGGATCTCATTGATCCACCACCTAGTGATACCTATACCTCAAGGAAAATATCTTTCTTGCTCAAAAATACTCTCGAAGATGCTGAAAGACATATCGCTCCAAGAGGGAAATTCCATGAAAGTAAGAAGTCAAACAGGGATCAAGGGTACTGTTGATGCCTCGAAAATCATTGCAACAACATCGGAGAAAACCACCCGGTCCGGACCTTAATGCAGCTCCTTTTCCGTTTGGTATGGTGGCTCCAACTGGAGATAATGGGACTAGTTTCCCAATGATGAATAAAAGGGAGATGGATGAGTCACTGGGTTTCTAATAAGTGATAATGGATGAATGACTTAATCTAAAAAGCGAAAATACAAATAACTATTCTATCCTGGGAAATTTCTATTCTTAAGTGTGTAGGAATTTACAGGGTAAGTTCCTCAGACAGAACACCAAAGGACACCGCTCACAAACAGATCACAGATCAATACACCAGTATTTTTGACGTGATTAAAACCCTCAAAGAGGGAAACAGTCCACGGCCTGAGCCAACGCGGCCACTTCAGGAAACTTATTAATAAAAGAATGAAAATTTACATAATTTTCTCTCGCAAACAGTTAACCTACAAATGACCCTCCATGCGCTTTAAATAGAAATCATGGACCAATCAGGTGTTAAGCCACGGATCAAGTGTCGATAATACCGAGGAGAGAATGAACTGTCGGATCACTACATATCGTGACCGTCGGATTGTAAGTTACAAATGTACATAGTAAGGAAACACACTTTACCTAACT
>APFE030868640.1:28670-49309 GCA_000404065.3 Pinus taeda | reverse complement strand
AGTGCGTCTGGAGAAATCATCAATGAAAGTTAAGAAATACTTGCAGCCAGAGAATGAAGCAACAGGAAGTGGACCACACAAATCACTGTGAACAAGCTGTAAAGGGGCCGACGCGTGCCAAGAGGCACGTTTTCAAAACTGTCCCGATGATGTTTTCCGAGTACACATCCGGAACAAACACCATCTCTGCAAGATACCATAGGAAGACCTGTCACCATATTTTCTTTACATAGATGCTGAAGGAGCGATAGTTTAAGTGACCAAATCGCTCATGCCAAAGTTTGCTCACTTCATCATTATGAGCAACAAATACTGAGGGAAGATTTGATGACCCAAAGTTGTGAAACTTATACAACCTTGTGAATCATCAGCAATACCAGTAGCTAGAATCTGTTTAGGATCTCTTAGATCCTTGATTACAACATCATGAGGTGAAAATTCAACAATTTTACCTTCACCTGAATGAGTTATCTGATATACAGATAGAAGTTTGCTGGATAAGGTTGGAACACATAATACATCATTAAACTGACCATTTTCTAGATGAACAGTTGCAGTCCCTACAACATTAAGAGATCTATCATCACCAACATATATATTTTTGGTGTTACAATCATTTAAAGAAGAAAACATGGCTTTGTTTTTGGCCATGTGATAAGAGGCTCCAGAATCAATGAGCCACTCATGAGAATGAGAGGAAGAAGATACATTTAGTGCATAGCTAGACTGAGATGCTTGACAACGACATGCAGAAAGTGCCATTCCTGAAGATAAATTTGAAGAGTGCTCCACATGGATGTTATGTTTCTTCATTGTTGCTTCAAGGCTTCCATCTTCTTAAAGCATTTAGATTCTAAGTGGCCATCTTGATTACAAAAGTTACAATGTCTATCAGTCTTCTTCCATTTGTTTTTATTTGTCTTATCATTTTGCTGAAATGATCTTTCATTTTGAGACTGAGTTTGCTTAGGACCCTTGTTTGGTTTAGGACCATTCTTTTTAGGATATGACTTCTTAGGATTCTTTAAATTTGGTTGCTGCTGGGCGGCTGACGCTTTCTTGGAAGAGTTTCCATCCAAGATTAAGAAGACCAAGATATAAGAGCTTTTCTTGTTCTCTTATTAAATAATCACAAAAGGCATCAAAAGAGGGAGACTTGTAGTCTTGTCCTTGAGAAATAAAGGCTTCTCTAATAGAATGGAAGGTGGAAACAAACACAGAGTATGCTAGTCACAACTTAGTAAGAATGGAATAGATAAGGCCACCATCTTCTTTCTAACCTTAACACCTTCCAAGAGAAGTTTAAGGGTATTAAACTTGGAC
Organism: Pinus taeda; assembly: GCA_000404065.3. Classification (NCBI taxonomy): domain Eukaryota; kingdom Viridiplantae; phylum Streptophyta; class Pinopsida; order Pinales; family Pinaceae; genus Pinus; species Pinus taeda. The sequence continues at coordinate 47,986 of APFE030868640.1, read as the reverse complement.
AAAAAATCTTCAATGGAAGAAAAATTATTTGGATCCAATGTAAACAACTTATTTTCGAGTTGATGGGCTCTAATTTCATTTTTAACTCCAAAAAACTTTAGTTATTCAGTTTCATTGCTTCATCAGGAGTATCAAGTTCTGCAATATGGAATCTAAGATCTGGAGAAATAGACATCCCTATCAACCCACATGCTTGATCTTACCTATTTTCCCATTTAGCTGCCTTATATTCATCTTCTGGTTTGGTTTCTTGGCCTGTGGCTATTCTGTAAAGACCTTTACTTCTAAGTAAATCCACAATGTAGGACCACCATTGGAAGTAGTTGGTGCTGTCAAGAATAACTTGGCATGGACTTTCCATTTTAACAGAAACTGAAGCTATATATTCTGAAACTAAGTGTTCCAATGGAATCTCGAAAAATTAGGCTGGTTAAAAAAAAAACGGCTCTGAAAATGGCTTCCGGATGAAGAAGTTATGGTTTTTTGAAGAAAAGTTGATGAAGGCGCTGACGAAGTGTGGGAATGTGCGGAAATGAAAAAAATGCCCCTTTTCAACAAAAAGGAGATTTGAACCCAAGACCTCTACTCTCATAAATTAGCTTTGAACCAAGTGAGCTAAACAAAAAGTTTAAGAGAGAGAGAGAGAGAGAGAGAGAGAGAGAGAGGAGGGGGATTTGTTTTTTTTTTTGTCACTGAAGCTTTGGATTGTGTCCTTGCTTGAGAAAGCTCTTTTTCTCTCTACAAAACAAAAACACAAAACCCAACATGGACATACAAAAAAAACAAACCTTACGGCTTAAAGTTAGCTTTACCCGGAAACTAAATATTTTCCTCAATGTTTCTGATTTTCCGAGATCACACTAAGACGCAACGGAAAAGAGCATACGCATGAGAAAAATCCTTCCTTTCTGTTTCTGATTTTCCCAGATCGCACAGAGTCACAGGGCAAAGAGCATACATAGAAATGAAAGGTATAGATCCGGTAATAAAAAAGAAGCTACAGAAACCGAAATAAGCAGAGAGAAAATAACAGTAAACTGCAAATAAAGACTGTATACCTCCAGATTTTAAAAATGACGCAGATAGGGCTACCGGAAACCTTTTCGCATGAAACGAAAGGGGTTCCTCACTGGAACAGATGCTCCGAACACAACAGAGCAGTCCTCTCAGCCCGAAAACAGTCAGAAACAGTAGATCTAGGAAACGACAACCGCATGCAGTTCTACCGGCTTCAGATTTGGATCACCAACGGACGCGGCCCTCAAATAGCTCTGATACCATGTAGGAATTTACAGGGTAAGTTCCTCAGACAGAACACCAAAAGACACCACTCACAAACAGATCACAGATCAATACACCAGTATTTTTGACGTGGTTAAAATCCTCAAAGAGGGAAACAGTCCATGACCCGAGCCAACACGGCCACTTCAGGCAATTTATTACTAAAAGAATGAAAATTTACATAAGCTTCTCTCGTAAACAGTTAACCTACAAATGACCCTCCATGCGCTTTAAATAGAAATCATGGACCAATAGGGTGTTAAGCCACGGATCAAGTGTTGGTAATACCGAAGAGAGAATGAACCGTCGGATCACTACATATTGTGACTGTCGGATTGTAAGTTACAAATGTACATAGTAAAGAAACACACTTTACCTAACTCTATACTAGACCAAGTTATACTTAACTATTTCCTATGTGTCAGAATATCCTAACAAAGTGCAACGTTTGATAATCTCAGTTCATAAATAAGCATATAGATGACACTATTTGATAAACATAGACATTCATTCATATAATAATTGCTTTGTTCAAATAGTTGAACAAAGTAATTAATAAAACATTGTTACACTTGTCTTTTATATATTATTGATACATGTATGACTAAAAGAAAAGCATCCTGTAAACATCCAATAGTGGAAAATATAAAGAACGCTTTTGAAACACATGCATATATTCAATAATAGCAAGAGTAATCAAATAACAATTCACATAAAAAGAATGAATTCAGAACATAGATAGTAGTACCATATGTGCTGCAAATCATTCCCAATATCAATCACAATTCGAATTCCTTCTTTCAACTTAGAGATACTTTCATATAAAGGCAGTAGTGCACATCCACATAAAAGCTTTGTTGTCAAAAATTGGAATAACTGGCCCAGTATTTATAAAAAATATACCTGAAGTACAATAGTGCAACTTCAGGTTTGAGTCTTATACAAAAACTGATGACCCTTTCTAAATGCATGAAAGGGTCTATAAATACTTAATTAAACTAACTAACTACAAAAATAAAATGCTATTTAATTGGTACAACTAGATCTTGAATATATTCTCCACAACAAGGTGGTAGTCGACAGCATGATTCATCAATCTGATTGTTTTCCCTTTGATCTGAGTTGGCATATTGCTAGCATCGGTTCCACTTCTTGAGGGTGGCTGAGACGAGAATGGAGCTGAGCCATGTGGCATCGTGTATGTCAGGAATGATACACCCGATTGCATCTGTTAGGCACTTGAGGGCAGCTCTCTGGATGTATGGTTTTACTAGGAACAACCAATAGGTGTCCCAAGTTAAACTTTGAATACCTGCAATTAACCTTCCATTCTTTTCCAGCTCCTGATAACATGATTGCTCCAATGTTTTAGCCGATAGCAATTTACTTGGTGTATATTGTGAAATCATGTTAGATAAAGAGAGAGTGTTGTTAATTAATTCAATCAAATTACTCGTGGATAATTTTCATTTAGAAACTTCTCTCTCTGCTTTCATCAAATAGGACTGCCATTCCAAGAATATGATTTCCTTATGTGATTCTAGGATTTTGGGCAAATTTGCTGCCTATCCCTCACTGGTGTCTTGCCAAGTAAGAAAATCTGTTAAGGTCTCATTGGCCTGCTCTAAGTCCTGTCTAGCATCGACTGATTTATCGATTATTGATGTTGTGATCTCACAAAGGGGCTCAATCTGAGAAATATTATGACATAATAGTCTTATTTGTGTTACCAGTGCCTTATTAATCTGTAGCGCTTCTGTTCTGAAATCGGCAGGCTGCGGAAGACTCTTGAACTTCTCTATTTGAAGTGATAGTTGAGCAATTTGTTCATCTTTTGTCTTGACCATTAGTTCATTCATCGTCTTCAATTTTGCCAATGCTTCTGATAATTCTTTTTGCCTTTGAATCGCGCTTGAATCTACTCTTTGTTTTTCTTCAAGTAGCTGCTTATTCAGCTGATTATTTAACTACTGTTGTGTTGACAATCGTTGTTCTAATTGTTCAACTTTCTGTTGTGCCTCCGACAGCTGTGTTTGTAACAAAATAATTACCTGGTCTTTTTCCTTTAGTAAATTACTCACTTCCGATGCCTTGTCCATGGTGGCCGCCGAATAGGCTTCGGAATACTGGGATAGCTTTGTTAGGTCATCGGAAGGATCGAACTCCTCTTTCCAAACTATGTTGGCTATCTGTATTTGTTCTGGGAACATGGAAGGTTGATCAAGCCTTCTCCTTTTCCACTATCGCTTTACTACGGCCCTGTGTTTTGGGTTGTAAAAGACATCCAATGGAGGTATATCCTCCACCTGCAAAATGATTTCATCCGAAGGATCTTTTTGAATTATTTATAAGTCTGTACTAGGGGGTAGGCCGCTGGTTCCTTCACTTGAAACCTTTTTTAACGCTGTATCCTGTGTATCTGTCGCTTTGGGTGTATCGACATCTTTTGAGCTTTCCAGATTGCTTATGATGGAGTCGAATTGCTGCCATTGTTGGAGAAATTTCGGATCAATCTGGGTATCGACATTCACATCATTGCTGCTCTTATCCTACTCTTTTTTCTATTCCTCCTCATGTATTTTCTCTTGCTCTTTCCTTCGCACTTCCTCCTGTTCTTTCCTCTATACTTCCTCCTATTCTTTTCTCTGGACTTCTTCAAAAAATTTTGATGTAGTAGGAGGTTCTTCGGTGAGTTGCTGTTCAGGCTCGCTTGATTGTGTCATTGGGGCAGTAGCTAGTAAATCTAGAGGCAGAGTTTGCAACTTCTACTCTGCGAGTTTGTTGAATTCCGCTAACTCTTCATCATGATATCTCATTTTAGCTAGTGTTTGGACCTGAAATAATGACTCCGCCGAAGAAAATAGGTCATCAAACTCGTCTTATTTATGTTCAAACTTAGTGAGTTTTGCCTGTTCAAGTACATTATAGATGATTTTTCTTGCGTCAAATCGCCTATTAGGAAGGGTGGTGAGATTCAATATATTTATCTTTTATGCTTCTTTCTCTGCATGCTTATAGTTATGCAGAGTGTAAACACCACACCTTAGAGGAAAAGGAGGCCAAACTTGCTTCTTCGAATTTCTCAGAGTCTTGGTTATTCCTGCGGACGTAATCTGATATGCTATTTCTCTAGCCAATAATTTGTCGGGTATGTACAAGGGAAGAACATGAGGCCTGGAAAGGCTGCCGAAAACTCTTATATATGTAAATTTATCCTCTCTGAACTAGTTTCCTAGGGCGGTTAAGTCAATCTCTGCTTGTGAAGAAATCTTCGGAGCAGGTTTGTTAAAAATGGCATAGTAGATGGGCAACATAAAACCATTACAAACTTGATACAGGTGTTCTTTATAATGGGCTTTCCACAACTTCTGGTGATAGATATGAATCGGCATGGGGTCTTGTGGAGTCCATCTCCACCCCAACACAGGAAATTCAGAGTTAAAACAAAAAATATCTAAGATGTAGGCACTATAATAAAATGGGGAAATAGACCTATCGGTAATGCGAGTGTTATTTATGAACTCAAGAATAACAGTGGCTAACTTATCAGATAATATATTTCCCCAATCCATTATCTCGCTATTGACTGCTGCTTCCATTAAAGGAACAATCTCTATTGAGAATTTTGAGGAATCATGCAATCCTCAAATCCTACACATCATCACCCCATCTTAATAATAAGGAGAACATAATGAATCGACAGAGTACTTACCCGAGGATTCATGCTTGTGTCTTGCGGGGTTCTGTCTCCATTCCTGAATAAGTGTTGATTCAGTTTCATTTTCATCTCTGAACTTCCCCAGAAATGCTTTGTTATACTTCTTCTGTGGTTCAGGCAAATGGTACATTTGTCTCAAATCATTAGGTTGAAACGAACCGAAGACTCTCCCGTTGATTGTGCAAAATTTTCTATTTGTAACAGATATTTCCTCAACTGCCCACCTCACTACATCTGTATATGGAAGAATTTTCTCTCGAGCTGCTATTCGGTGTAAGTAGGAATCAACTAAATCCTTTAGGGTAGCCTCTGACTTTCGGTTTGAACTTGCTATAGCTTGTACTGATACCGCTTCAGGCTCTTCAGCTTCAACTAGATTATAGATGCTTTTCCAGCTAGTATTGCCGAGGCCAAGACAGGTAGTGTCTGAAATCAATCCTTTTTTACTTGGTCCCAGATCGACGGTAGATTGTCCTGTCACTGCGGGAGCTGAAGCTGCTCCAAATCTTTTGGATTTCTTCCCCATTTGGCCTGAATTTGCTGCTTCGGAGGAGCTCTGCGCAGGAGATAAAATGAACGTAATGCAGAGAATAGGTGGTGCAAACCAAGTATGAAAGAGTTATGTCAATCAATGAATAATGAAGGATTAAAATAATACTGCCGCGGATACAATCTCTGAAGAGATTTTGGCATAACTGCTCCATTAATTGGCCATTTAATCCCATCAATCATTTAAACGCTTATCATGTCGTTTATTTGCCGAATAATTCATTTAAGTGTGGCTTTTATTTTTTGGCGGTTAATCACAAGTGAATCGCTATTGGGAATAGAAAGGCTTTTAATAATAATTTAACATAATATACTCAAGCCTTTTCAATCTTTTTTGAAATTTGTGCTTAGCTTTATCGCAATCGGAAATCGGAGGAATGCTCGAGTAGTTACATTTGTGTCATTGCAATCCGCGATCGCTGATAGAGATAAAGTTAATTCGCATCGGGAGTTTTAGAAGGGTGCCTTTCGTTGTGTGTATGCTATATTCCTCGATTGCCGATAGCGACATCGCATCGGAGCAAAGAGAGAGGGCCTTTTGTTACAATTGCTTACCTCTCCCGATATCTGATAGTTATTCAGTTGTCGGATCAGGGCAAACTAATGGGTCTTTTTGTTATGCATCCTTTGTTATTGTGATATACGATCTTGCGATTGCTTTATCGCAATAATAAAGAATTATTCATTTATTTTATAAGACCGATTTATGTTCATTCAAAAGGTTTATAATGTATTGTTTCTTTCGGACCTTTTGAGGAATGATGAGTTGATACCAATTTATTCATAAATCTAAAAGGGACCCATTTCAATTATAGTTGAAGGTAAAATTTTATGAAATGGGGGGTTGTTGTACAACACAACAGGTACTTAGTTGCTATGAGTATTATTGTTCAATATGAGCCATGTACATTGGAAGAAGCCATAAAGAACCAATTCGGGAAGGATGCGATGAATGAGGAATATGAATCTATGATGAAGAATGATGTCTGGGACATGGTTCTTAGACCCAAGGACAAGTCTGTGGTTACTTCTAAATGGTCTTACAAAATCAAACATGGATTTGATGGGAGTGCTATAAAAGATAAGGCCAGGTTTGTTGCTCGAGGCTTCTCTCAAAAGGAAGGAGTGGACTATGACAAGATATTTGCACTGATTTCCAATATACCACCATCCGATCAATTATTTCTCTCGTTTCCTCTCAAGGATGGACCCTACACCAAATGGAGGTTAGGATTGCTTTCTTACATGGCTTTCTTAAAGAGGAAGTCTATGTAGAACAACTTAATGGGTTTGAAGTACAAGATCGAAGGACACACTTGTGCAGGTTGAAGAAATCCCTCTATGGGTTGAAGTAAGCCCCTAGGGCTTGGTATGAGAGGATTGATAGCTATCTTATGAAGCTAGGATTTACAAGGAGTGTTGTTGATCCTAACCTATACTTCAAGGTTGACAAGGACATACCTCTCATTTTGGTGCTTTATGTGGATGATCTCTTTCTGACAGGTGCAGACCCTCTCATTTATCAATGCAAGAGGGAGATGACTTTCAAGTTTGAGATGAAGGACCTAGGTCTAATGCACTAATTCCTAGGCTTGGAGGTATGGAAAAAGCGAGGTGAGATTTTCCTTTCTTAAGGAAAATACATTGTGAAGCTTCTCGAGAGATGTGGGATGGTGGATTGCAAGTCTGTATCTACTCTGATAGAACTCAACTTCAAGAAATTATGTGGAAGTGCTGCTGGGCCCAAATTGGAAAACCCTTCCGAATATAGACAAGTTGTGTGGGCCGTGATGTTCTTGGTAAAATCATGTCCTGAAATATTCTTCGTTGTGAATACGTTGATTCAAGTTATGGTTGAGCCTTATCACATATATTGGATTGTTGCTAAGAATCTCTTGAGATATCTTCGTGGCACAATAAACTGTGGACTGAGATACACTGTCGGGTATTTGAGGCTACATGGATACACTGATGCTGAATGGGATGGTAGTGTGGTGGATCGTAAGATCACGTCTAGATGCTACTTCTTGTTGGGGTCTACTTCAGTTTCTTAGATGAGTAGGAAGCATAAATCGGTTGCTCTAACCACCACCAAGGTTGAATACATTACAACTAGTATGTCCTATTGTGAAGTTGCTTAGTTGAGGAAGCTCTTTAGTGAGCTATTTGAGCATGTGTTGGATACCATCATGATCTTCTGTGACAACCAAAGTGGGATTCGTGTTTCAGATAATCTCGTATTCCATGACCATTCCAAGCACATTGATATCAGGTACCACTTTTTCCGTGATATGGTACAATGGGGCGCTATAAGGCTCCAACACATCAATACTGATGAGAAAGTCGCAAACATCTTCACGAAGCCCTTAGGGAAGGTCAAATTCTTAGCCTTTTGAGAGAGACTTGGAGCTGTGGAAAGACCCTCCTATGAGGGTCCTGCTTGAGTTGGACACTGAGCTCTGGGAGCTCCTGGGGGCTTGGAGTGCTTCTTGGAGCTATGAGAGACCATAGGGTGCATGGTTCACCTTCCCCTATTGGTGCGCTATGTACAAGGTGAGTGGTTCACCTTCCCCTGTGATACCCCATGATGGTTGACTGTGTGTAGGGTGAGTGGTTCACCTTCTGCTATGATTGACATATGCATAGGATGAGTGGTTCACTTTCTTCTATGGCATATGAGCAAGATGAGTGGTTCACCTTCTGTTGTTGATGTCCTAACATACATCCTACCCATGTAGTCCGAGACTCATGGGAAGTACCTTTTATTTGACAAATGAGTTGGGAAATGTGGATAGGGACCATAACACTACCAATGGGTGCATCAGGTATTGCCGTGCTCCTATGTTTAAGATGCATGGTGTTCAACAACTTGATCTAGGATCAAGACTGACATTTGTTAATGGAGAGTGGTAAGGTCGAGTGACTTACTCTCAATAGTTTATTCTTGACTATTAATATCAGTTTTCAACAGAGCAGAGATGATATGAGACATAAAGATGGTACATGACAACAGGATGACATGATGATCGATGTCTGACAGGTGTAATTCTCCCTAGTTAAGAAGGAGTGTTAAAATTGGAAACTAGGGCCAAATTCCACTTTGGGACATCTCATTTGATGGAGATGATGATTGCATTAAATTCCTCTTTTTGAGAGGACCAAAATTGATATAAAGATCATATTATTTGGACAAGCATAAGTGTCATTTTGAATTTTGGCCACACATGTGCAAATTGTTTAGGTCAGCCACATCATGATGTAGGCTCATGAAGCCCAATGGACATGACTCTTCACCCACAATGACTTGTATAAATACAAGTGACCTCTCACCTCATTTGGCATCATCATTAACACTCATATTCTTCTCTCTCCTTCTCATTGGTTTGTACAACTATTGGGATCTTCTTTTCTCTCACACATGTGGGCACACGGAGGATGAATTTTAGAGCTAAATTACAAGGCCGGAATTATAGACTTGACTGTAGTTTGACCAACATTGACTTTGACCTTCCAAGGATAGTTTGACTTAAATTTTTTGGGAGATTATCTGTTTGGGCAGGCCACATATTTTGCCATAGAAATCGAGGTATTTTGAGCACTTTTACCGTAGACAAAAATTGCAAGTTGACCGCAGATTTCAAGGCAATAGTTTGACCAAGTTTGAATATTGATTTTGTCACTATTTTGGGCTAAGTTTGACCTCCTGATCAGGCTAAGTTTGACTGGGGAAGACCGATATTTTTTTGGGGACATTCTATTGCTTCTTTGAATAGTGATGACTTTCTGGTTAGGGTTGTTGATTGATGCAAAAAATTTCAGATTTGACAAGGGTTTTTTAACAGTGATTTGGCAAGTCAATTTTGACTTTGACTCTTGTATTTGTACTCTCTCTCTCCTGAACATTTAATACTATAATAAGAATATTTGATCAAAGGGTTTTTCCCACATTAGTGTTTTTGCATAGATCCTCTGTGTGTGCTCACAAGACTGTTTTTACTGGCGGGACCCAATTTGGAAAAATAAGGTATGAAACCTTCCAGGAGTGTTTTGAGGAATCAAATGACATTTTTTTTGGGTAAAACTTTGCTGCTATGGCATGACACATTTTCATGTTTTTCTACACATGGAGACATTTCCAACGACACAAGAAGCACGTCAATCAAAGTCTGTATGCAAAAGTTTCACTGAGAAGTTGGCTTTCCTGTTTTCACACCTAGTTTGGGAGGATGATGCGTCAAGCCCCCATTATTAATGGAAAAGGGGCTAGCCACATGTTTGTGATGTAAAATACCCTAGAATATTTTATTTTGTAACTCTAGTCAAGAGTTGATGTATTCAAACTTAACCACTAGTAGGCCATCAAACTATCTTATAATTGGGCCACTAGGAGGAAGAGGTATTCCATTCTTTCAAGATAATTTTGTTGCATGGACGAGCAAAGATAGATGGGAGATATAGGAGGTAGAGAACACATATAGGATTTGTGCATTGTAGCAGCCCATGGGCCATAGACATTACATCTTTGTACCGGTAGCCACATTTATAGATAGACAAAGAGAGTGACATGACCTCACCTTCCTGTTGGGTTTTCTCTCGAAAGAGTTTCCTAGAGAGCATATCTTGTGTCTTGTGTGTGTGTGCTTATTTTTTCATTCTCTACTTCCCTACATAATTTCCATTCGCATGCATGCACTAATTACAATTAAGTCCACATATATTAAAGTTTAATAAACTATAATAGTGTAGAATTTTTAGAGTTTTAATATAATATTATTAGATTTGCTGTGACGAACCGTCCAATGGAATATCCAAGGTAGTTTATGGATCATGGAGTTCCAACATTTCCATGGAGTTCATACCATACTTTCTACCCTATTTAAAATTTTCTCATCATTATGTTGACGGTGTTGGACCTGCCAACATGTCAACAGATCTCCCCAGTAAGAAGTCACAACTAGACCTTAGACCGTTTGGTGTAGGAGTCGCAACAGTGAGTTGTACGGTATCGCCTTGACCACGGTTGTGCGCAGAGGGAAGTAATATGTCCTTGTTCGTAGCAAGGGTGTGACATGTGCAACAAGCCAAGGAAGGTATATGAATGGTTCTAACACATAGAAAGTGGAGTGAGTGTGCCCCTTGGAAACCCATAGGAACACGCAGCTTGGAAGGGAACACATGAGCAAAGATGCATCACAAACTGGAAGGCAGGTGAACCAATAATCCAAATTGATGGTTAAACTAACAACACATCTCGGTAAGATTCATACATGCATATACAGAAAGAGTCTATACATACATGTGTAAGCAAATAGATACACATATCGTTAGAGTAAACAAGTTGACAGAAATACAATAACAACATATGCATGAAACATGCTGGCTTTGTTATGTTAAGAAGTGAAAGTTCTAATCATATAGTAAAACCATCACCAACCACTAGTCCCGATAACGGAATGTTACAGTCACTGCCGCCTGCTCCTCCAAAGAGATGTACTAGCTCTACAGTGTGGAGAAGCCAAGGATCTTTACAATACTCTCCAGGCTTTCTCTAAGATACTCCTATCGGAAGCTTAGCTGACCAAAAGCCTCTACAAAGAGTTATGAGGTTCTATATATAGAAAAGGTGGGGTGACCCTTGACATTCCCCTTTGTGACTCTTCACCTACCCTCATGACTCTTCAACTACTCTATCACTGTTACATTCAACTATCGACACTTGGACTTCAACTTTACAAGATGTTACATACAATCTGTACATGTACCCATGTGAGACAAAATAGGTTTGCGTGAGCCATGCAAGCTATCACTAACACTCGGACAGTTGTGGGAAGACCAACTCTTCGACATTCTCACGATGGTCGACGATGGCGAACTGATGCCAAGTTTGGTTGTCCGTGATGGTGTCTGCATGCTCCATGGTGACATCTTGCTAAAAGCAAACTCTTGCCTCCGTTGCATCCGGGAAAATGATATGACTCCTCCATCAAACTTGTCTTATAACATGTGCATCATCATCTTGAGTGTAGCTGGACCAACAACATACTGATGCATAATGTCTGTGCTAATCCCCAAGTGTGTGCTAGTGATCATGCGCATCAACTTGTTGAAATACATGTTCAACTCTAGTCAGACTTTCTTCTTTTCTTCGCCTCGGTGAGTGCGCTGATGGGTGGGATCGCATGCATGCACATAATGACATCCATGCTCCTGAACACCCTTGCATGTGATCGACGACACTCCTCACCCTGTCTACTCTATTCCCACTGCTGGGATGGATATATAGCATGTATGGGCACAATTTCATCAGTCTATGGATGTAATGCCTCCTAATGTACCTATTTCTACTACAAATCTTTCTCTCATCTATGCAACTCTTGTTCTTCCCGCGATCCTCTTGTCGCATCGTCACCTCATAGCCTTAGTCTCCAAAGCCGCTTTCATCACAAGTAGATATGCTTGAACTTGCAACTTTTCTCCACCTCGGCACTGTCAACAACCTTCCTTTTGCTTATGTCTCATGCAAGTCTAATACCTTCTGCTGCTGCCAATAGTGTTGCTCACTGTGATGTCGCTATCATTTCATCTTGATTTCCTTGTCTATGAACAACTTGATGTCTTCATAGATAGGAAAGTTCATAGACACTTGATCGACTACATCCCCAGTTGCTGTCTCAATGATGTCTTTGACTCTGCTCTCCTAGAATCCATTGTACATGTGATGTTGAGAGACATACAAACACCTCTGCTACCTGGAGACATAGCAACACTCAAGGAAAACAATCTGTTAGCTGAAAACCAAAACAAACTCAAGGGCTGACATGCAACATACCTATGTGATAGTCTGTGAAGATTGCGCAATTTTCACTGGGAGGCTGGGAGACTGATTGCCAAAACTGCGCAAAGCACAGTCCGGGCTATCGGGAGGTTGGCTAAATACTTTAACTACACAATGCACAGTCCAACCTAGCTCATCGAGGACTGAAACTGTGAAATGCGCAATTTCAGTCAACAATGACATGCAAACTAGAAAACTGCATTGCACAGTTTCTGGGGCCAACAAGGCACTGCCTCCCAGAATTGTGCAATGCAAGCCTGGAGGTCAGTGTTGGGCCATAATTGCACAATTTCTGGAGGGAAGGCAGAGCCTTCACTTCCAGAAATGCACAATGCTAGTCAGGTAAGGCAAGGTGTGGGCCAATGTAGCCTAGACCCACGAACGGGCGACCGAAAACATGAGAAGTCTGAATGCATGGTGAACTGAGTGTAAACAAGAGTGAATGATCATGCATGCAAACAACAAGTGTAGGATTAATAAAATGGGAAGACATGCATGTGTGTGAAGTGGGTCGCCACAACGACATTCGTCGGTGCAAAAAAAGTGTCATGCATGCAACAATAGTGAGATGTGAATGAAAACCTAAATGATGCTTCTACAAGCTAACTTACATGAAGAGGACAACAAGCACTCATCGAAATCAAGCAGACAACACTTACATGAAGCGAAACAAAAAAAGCGGCAGAAACGTAGTGCAAGACATGAGAAGTCGACTCACCCTGAAACAATCTAGCTGAAAGTGCCAAAGTCTCCTGGATGCAATGTGGGATGTCAAAGTTGTAAGATCGATGTGAGGAATGAGCTCCGCAGTGTCTGGTTCATAAGTTTTGATAAGATTGAGGTTATGATGCGCATGCCACAAACCTAGGAAAAAACGACACTTGGTGGGAGGTTTCTAAAATGATCCTTGCATGTAACCTCCAACTGCTAAACATATATCCCTCAAATCTAGGGATGCCTTTGCATGCTACCTTTTTCTATTTTGGGGAAAGCAACCCATGCATACAAATCAATTTTTCTCGGTCCTGGAGGGAACTGGTCAACCTGAAGGCACATGCATTAGTCTGTGAGCCTGAGAAGAAAATTTGCACATTTTCTTAGCTGAGCTAGGTTGGTTGTCCCAGAGGGATTACACAATTTTTGGCGTCAGCAGATGACTACTGCCCAAAATTGCGCAATTTTTTGGCTAAGTTGCAGTGCTAGGCCATATTGCGTATTTTTCTCAAGGAATCCTATCTGACTGCATTGCGCAATTTCTGAGCCCAACAGATTTGCACAATTTATGGGCTGAGCTGTAGTGCTGGGCCAGATTGCAAAGTTTTCTCAAGGAAGCTTGTGTGACTGCATTGCATCATTTCTGAGCCCAATGGGATGCCCATCAGATTTGTGCAATTTTTGTAGAGAAGGCTGGTTCCCCTCGAGAATTGTGCAATTTTCTTAGGGAGCTACTCAGAAAACAACTAGCTTAAGTACGAAATGACAGCCTATGAAAGGAGTGAAGCAAACTAATATGCACAGGTCAGCAAGCCACTGAAAAACCAATGACTACTATGCACTTCACAATGCAAGACATGCTGCTAGGATGGTTGGTAGGGAGGCTCCAAAATGAAGCTAAGGAAAAATTTTGGAGGGTGGTTCTAGCTGCTACAACACTTGGTGACACACTGGTAGAACTCCATCTTTCTGAATGGACCTTGTTAATGAAAATAAAGTCTAACACCTATGGTAGTATTGTTTAGTTCTTTGTTCGTCTTGGTTTCCACACTTGCTTGATTGTAATATGTAGCATCTGCCAAGCTCTTGATTAGTCGGCAGACATTCCAAGCCAAGAAAACACAATTGTTTTGGTTGGGATGAGGGGTATATTGGTACACAAGCCATATGATAGTCAAAATTTAAGTTTTCATCTCTTATGTTGCTCTGCTGCTAGCAGGTCTGGACAATACCCCATCGAAGTCACACAGGAACACAAGCATTTCTCTGCTACCAGCGAGCCTAGTCAGTACCTTAGATAAGTTATTTGCATCACCTCTCTATGAAGGAATCCTTTCTCTTCTTTCACCTTATTCATTTTTCACTTTTTTGAAAATTTCCCATTTTCATTTTTCGTAACTATGCATAACACTTATTCATTTTAGAGGCAGAAGAGGGATCTCAACTTATTGAGAGCAAAAGAAGTTGTTCCTTCAGAGAAATAGTTTATATATATCTCAGACGTGCTTGTTAAGGTTTTCCCCTTCACCTTACTCTACTTGACTGATCTGACAAGGATTAACCCAAAACAACCGACTAGAGTAGGTGACACTTGTTAGTGCGCAAACATTGTGTTTTCACCAAACTTCACTTCGAACATCATGTACTTTCTATTCATTTGTCATGGAATGAAGACAACAAGTTCTTCATGCAGAGGCAGGATGACAGATAACTGCACAAGTACTTTTTTACTTTACCCAGCTTGTTTCAAGAGTCGCACACGGTTTCATGCGAAACTAACCTATGAACGTAAACAAGCAAACAAATGACAAAACAAAGAAAAATCAGAAGTAAATGTGTGAGCAAGGTGAGTAAGCAAACAAGTAGGCAAACAAACAACATGCAAAGTAAAAAGCAAACATGCATTTAAGTAAAAAAACCAAAATAAAACACTACTCCTACTCCTAAGCTAACGATGCATGGGTCTGCTTATGTAAAGTGATATTTCCAATGCAGCCACCGGTGCATTGGTCAACCCGTGTTGGTGAAGGTATGGTTTGTGAGAAACACAACTGTGCGAACCAATAAACATGAAATATATTACAGTGAATCCAAACACACTTCGAGTTTAAATGTGTCCACGAAATAGAAGTGAGTGCCAGTGCGTGACATGCAATCCATGGATTTACCATCGTGCTGTGTTGCACTACGTGGAGATGTTAAGTGTAAACATTCTCCTGACTATGATATGCAAGAAAATGTGAGAAAGGTAGACCACTTACATTGCACAAGTGTGCTTTTTGTGTAAGATTCCTCTAATGCATGAGTAATGGGTGTTGAAAATGCAACAAGATGATGGAGCTTAGTGAAAAGAAGTCGCCTTCACTAAGTGGGCCCGCAGGCTATTTTTGGCGCAAAGTCTATTTTTAGACATATGGATCCTGGTCTATGAGTTGCAGGATGCTATTTATGGATGATTGGTCATGTTGGTAAAAATAGATGGACCTCTATTTTTAGACATATGGGCGGAGTCTATTTTTAGACTGCAGGTCTAAATATAGAACAGTCAAATATTATTAGCTCTTAATAATATTTGGACTATAAACATTATCTTATCCTCTTGCAGCACTTCAGTTCAAGCTATGGATGTGGCACATGCAACTGCCAGAAGGAAATACGCTTTTCTAATGGGTTAGTTGAGCTATTGCATGATAGGCTTCAGTTATAACTTAAGTGATTGAGTTTGGTGGAGTTGAATGAAAGAGTTGATGGAGTTGTGTTCAGTTTGACTTAGTTGAACTAGTTGTATGTAGTCTAACTAACAAATACACTAGTGATGAGTGGTGTGAATTAATTATTAATTAATTCACTAATTATTAACTCATAAATCAACTAAAGAATACATCAGTTAACTCAGTGCATGGATAGTTCAGTGGAGACAAGTGTTAGAGGTGAGTGAAAGGGCAAGACAACTGTCAGCTGTGACTATAGTTGTGCATGAGATTTGCACAATCAGTGGATTGAGATTGCCAATGAGGATTGCGTAGTGTAACACAAGGGAAATACGAGTTTGGATAAGCCATTCTCATCTATTCTCATGCAGGATTGGGCAGTGGGGGCATGCAAGCAGCGGAGGAGATTTGAACTTGTGATTGATTCAGATCTGAGCTAGTTTGTGTGTAACAGGTGGAGATAGTATTGAGTACTTGCGAGGAGTATTGTACTATGTATTGTTACATGTTTTCAATCAATATAATATATAGATAGTTGGGAGTTTTCAGTTGTATGCTTTCCCCGTGATATACTGTGTTGATATGTGTGATTGATGTTTCAATGTGCGCATGCGATTGTTTGTTAATTCCGCAAAATTGATGATCAACGTAGAGAAGGGTATGTATTATGCATGCATTCCGCAATAGTGTATAATCAGGATAATCTCTGTGAATAAGTGTTATATTATTCAAAATTTCTACAATATATAGAGTACGTTTTTAACTCTTTCACCGAGCCTCAAAACTCTTTCACCGAAGAATATATAAAGTACGTGTTTAACTCTTTCCCCGAGCCTCAAAACTCTTTCACCGAAGTATAAACATGTTTATTTGATTTTTAATTTTTTTAATTAATAAAAACCTCATAGTATCAATGCTTTTAATCTCTCTTTTTTTTGTATAAATGTATTTTTCTCTACATGAAAAAATAAAAAATAATGATATTACTACCATATAAATTTTTTTTATTTTAAATAAGATATTTAAATTTTATTTTTTATAAAAATAATATAAAAAAATTATTTCCTTGTATTTTTTTTTATTTTTTATGTTTAAATTAATATAAATAAATAAATTACATGTGTCTAATGTTTTGATTTTATTTTTGTTTTAAAATATAATGTAATAATCTATGGAGTCGTAGGACATAGGATTTTGATTTTAAATCTTGTAGAGGCAATGTTCGAATCGTGTTTTTGATGGTGGAAATGGATTCAGCACCATAAAAAACGTCTAGGACACCTAAAAGTTTGAAATTTAACAACTATAACTTGGATTTACAAAAATCCTTGCCAGATTTTCTCTAAATATGACGGGAATTTCCATAACTTTGAGAGTAACTCCTCTGCCTCTTTAAACTATGCGATAATCTATTTGTTTGGTTACAAAATTAAAAGAATATAATTTATTAAGCCTTTCCCTAAAGAGTAAATGTTTATGGTTTATTTATTCAGTGAATAACATTTTTATTTTTATTTTTTTTAAATGAATATTTATGATTAATTAATTTATAAATAAAATATTAATTTTTTTTATAAAAATAAATATAAAAATTTATTTTTAGTATATATATATAATAAAGAAAACCCTCCATGGAATGGCCACATCATAGCTAAAGAGGTTTAAATATGGGAGAATAAACAACTTTTATGTTTGCTACATAGTGTTTCAAGGGTTTTAGTTTTTGATATTCACCTTTTATTTTATTTTTATGGATTTCTGAGAATAAAAATAGTTATACATGTTATTTAGTTTTTATGATGATACATTAGATGAGAATTTTAAGTTTTTGTAGTGTAAGAATCCTTCAACATGTTGAATATCTTGAATACCTTATTCTCTTAGTAGTGTCATAAAGCACACATCGTGATGGGATGGAATGGATCTCCCTATCCATCTTCACCTTCTACTTCGCTTTCGTTGGTTCACTCCAATGGCTAAGTAACGAACTACCTACCCTACTCTATGGCTCAATATTTATAAATAATACATGTAACAATAGATTCTCAAGGTTCAAGTATAACAAGGGCACCATAGTCTCAAGGTTGAGGGTTGTACTAGTATGGATGAATACCCATGTGCTTTGCCTTTCACATGGCAGAGTTCATATCATTTAGTATGTTGTAATATAATTGGAAGATGGATTATTTAATTTAAATATGGTTTATTATTTGTGTTAAAGCATTATGATAGGAGTGAAGTTAGTTTTTTTTTTTTTAATTTAAATATGTTTTACTATTTGTGTTGAATCATTACTATGCGAGTGAAGTTAATTTTATTACTATGCGAGTGAAGTTAATTTTATTTTAATGATATTGTTATTTCATCAATATATTTTTATATGTTGTGATTAGAGGGTGTGATTAGGCGATAAGAATTCACTGTGGTTACATGCATAATGATTTTTTTCAATTTTTGAGCTTCTAAATTATAGAATTCTTTGTTTTAAAGAATTAATACATATTGTTGGAGTTTTTCCAAAGAGAGTTTTTCAAGGGAAAATTTATGAGTCACATTATTTTGTTGAATGTATTGTTCATTTTAATTTATGTTATCTCATGTTTTGCAATTATATAGTAAAGATGCACTTACTAAATCTTAATAAACAATAATAAATGTATTTGAAGATTTATGGTGATGCATTATTTAGAAAGATAATTGCTGCACTTTATGCATCATATTAGTATCAAAGTTGGTTTTCCTTAAACGCAGAAAGAACATTTAAGAAATAATTTTGAGTTGAATGCTTAGAAGTTGGAAGAAGTTGCAAGAAAATTGAGAGAAACTTTTGGAGTGTTGAGATGTAATTGAATAGGTAAAGCTTCTACATAAGGTATAAGACTAACCAGCTTGATAACACTAATTGAATACACACTATGCTAATCATACTAATAAAGTACGCTTTATTTGTAATCTATATCTTGACCAACCTGAAAGATCTGATTTACACATAATCTTTTGCACCTCCTCTAATTTGCTGAAAGATCTAATTTAAACAATATTTTGCACCTAATGTAATTTGCAACAACACTGCTAAAGCAAGTGTAACTGTACCTCGTGTAATTTGCAACAACGTTGTTAAAGAAAGTGCAGCTGCAATTGTCGGCAGCGCAGGGACTTGTTGATTGCAACACCTCTGGTTTCTAATTGCTTTAAAATCCATGTTATACATTTATGCTAGATTGTCAGAATCCTTTATTGATTCTATTGTACTACAGCGTACGTGGATTATAAGTTGGCCATCACATCGCTCTACACTATTTTGGCTTATTGATTGAGGTCGTACAAAGAACGCAAGTTCAAACCATGGGTGATGGAGGCATCCACTAATAATTACACAAACAAATCCCTTACGTGTATTTTCCACCTTTCCTTTGTTAATTTTAGCAGCAATGTTATTCGTTGGAATTTATTTTAAAACTGGTTAAAAATTTATATAATTGGGGTGTTTTAATTGAAAAATAATAAT